>VIAB01002929.1:118914-160592 GCA_009801035.1 Oophaga pumilio | reverse complement strand
ATTATAAAAAACATATACCAATGTAAGTGCTAGTAAATAACTTCTATTGTATTAATATACTTTGAAAAAGTGCAAAAATAGTACAAAGTGGATTGCAAAAAAAGTGTAAAAAATGTGTAAAAAGATGCACCACATAATGTAAATATGAGGAAATGCACAATTTGTAGTGAGTGAAAACCACTAAAAATAAAGTGATAAAGTGCAAATAACAGAAACACCACCGGGTGTCAGTATATCACAAGGAAAAACTGCACTATGTTAATATCATTTACCGGGTAAAAGAGTAAAGGAAAATGTATAAAGATATAATGCTAAGTGTCAGTGTGTCCACATCTACTGTTCATGGACCAAGAGCAGGTACAAATAATAAACACAGGTAAGTTTTAGTATATTAGTACTAGCATACGACTCACATTGTAATGTCAGCTGCTCCTGGTCTCCTGGGCGCCCTCCCAATGCGTGTTTCGGCACGCTGCCTTCGTCAGGGGAAAGACAAGTGAAACTGTACAATATTGTGGTCGCTATTTCCTAGATGCCCGACGACCTGCAGATTTGTTATTCTGTCAGGTCTATTAGATAGTATTAGGTCTAAGTGTTGCCTTTATGGGTTTCGCAGATCTCTGTTTCCCAGTCAATATCCGAGTAGTTTAAAGTCCACCATAACAAGGACCTCATTATGGGTTGCAGCTTCATCTATCTGCCTTAGTAGTAGACATTCAATTATTTCTGTTATATTTGGGGGTTTGTAACAGACCCAATGAGAATTTTATTACTATTTTTCCCTCCATTTATTTCAACCCATATGGATTCGACATCCTCATTCCTTTTGCTAACATCCTCCCTTAAAGTGGACTTTAGACAAGACTTTACATAAGGACAAACCCCTCCTCTCCAATTTTTACGATCCTTTCTAAACAGACTGAAAACCCTGTAAGTTAACTGCCCAGTCATAGCAGTATGTGGTCAATGCATAGTACTGGCAAATGACTTATCACTTTCCTGGACCTTACAAAGGGTAATGGAACACTTGTTACAGGTGGAAGAAAGTAAATTATGATAGCTATATAGGTTAAGGGTTCTTTACAGTTAGAGCAGTCAGATTATGGAATGCCCAACCACAAGGGGTAGTATCGGCAGACTCTATAGCACCATTTAAAAAAAGGTCTGGATATTTTTTTAACAAAACATGACATTGTGAGATAAATAATTCAGCAATAGAAAATGTATAACTTTGAAGATAGCTTGAACTTTATGTTTCTAGTTTTTTTTTCAACCTTTATAACAATGTAACTATGTAGAATGTATATTAGGAAAATGCTTGAAATACAATTCCCTATAATATTTTACAAGTAATTTCCTCTTATTTTTTCTTTGTAAAGTGCTAGCTATGTGTCCAGTCCCCTTATTTAGAAATTGCACAGCACTCCTGAAACACTCGCACGTTTAGGGCTCATACCCACTTGCAATAAATACGGACGAGTGCAATCCGATAAAAAATCGGATTGCACTCAAACCAATGTTATTCAATAGGTGACATCTCTGCTGCGCTGCGTATTGCTGTGTATCTTGGACGAGACTCGCCAGTGCAAGTCAATGGGTGCGAGAAAAAAAAACTGCACAGCACTCGCACCATGTGAGTGCTGTAATATTTTTACGCACCGGTATCCTTTGAAAAGCCGGCAATTCATATGCGGCTATACAGTAAAATCACACTGACATGTTATAATATAAAAGATAGAATAGATATATACACATACTATATATATGTCATTGACACACACATATATATATTTATATTTGAAAGAGATATATATAGCAGCATAGGCGATAATTCAATTGTCGGCTTCTGTAAAATCACTGCAGAACCCGACAGGATATGACACATGGTTTACATACAGTAAACCATTGCATATAATTTCGATTTATATATGTCCCTGACTACGAGTGATCGAGAGAATGAGGAACAGGTTTTGACCTTACAAAATATGGTCATTAAGAGAACAAAATTATGGTGGAATCGGGCGTTTCTAAATAAATATATGAGTAAGAAATTGATTCCTCGTGGCCGACGAGTTAGAGTAATTCCTACATTCCCTATCGAGGATTATGAATTTATTTTGAAATGGGAAGAGGCATGCAACAGCTGTTCTAACACATTCATGCAATTATTGGGTGATTTAAACACCTCCACTATCTTAAAATTAGAGACAGCTATTAAAGTGACGGAGGAGACACTTAAAAATAAATGTACATCTGAAAAATTTCAGAATATTAATACACAAATAGAGAAGGCAATTGATACGACGGTAAAGAAAATTCACGCTACTCAATCTACTAAATTCAACAGAGATATACGGGATTACCAGAATAGCCGTGTCTATACTTGGAGGAAGGTCTCCACACAAGGACATCGGACAAGTGGGACCGATATAGGGTCATCTATGTCATCTTTGAGTGACCAATCGGAAACGTCAAGTACATCCATGTCTACACGTTCTGGAGCTATAACAAGGAGATTTAAAGACCTTAATTTCCATCCATATAAACGTAAATCTAAATCTCCCGAATGGAAAAGGCGTGATAATAAGTTAATTAATCTGAGTAATATTGATCTGACAGCATCAGATCTTTCATTACTGAATAGAGGGTTATCCTTTTCACCGTCAGCCCCTATTGATGTATTTTCAACCGTCAAAGACCTTCAACTTTTTGCGCGATCATTACTGTTCAAGAGATACTTTTTTGATCCTAACCTTTGTAAATTATTCCCCACAAAAGAGGAACAAACAGCATTACATATCCTAGAGGAACTATCCATTGAACATAACAGCACAGAAGGAGGTAAGATTCCTCCAGCTATTAGACCCCATTCTAAGAAATTCCCAACTCTCTCCTCATGTTCAAACGTTGAACTATTTGTTAAGATCGTAAGTAAAGAGCTGGCGGAGATTCCACGATTTATTTATCGTGACAATCTCACAAAGGAAGAAAGGGGGCGACTGCGCATTCTTGAGAACTTACATGAGGCAGTGATTAAGTCAGCGGACATGGGGGGTAATATTGTCATTTGGCCAAAAAAGGACTATGAGAAAGAGGCATATAGACAATTAAATAATCAAATATGTTACAAAAAACTGACATTTAACCCCTTGTCCGCCTATCAAACGCAACTTATGACCATCATTGATAGTGCAAAAACCGATGGAGTTATCACTAAGGAATTGGAGCAAGCATTGGTGGTGACTGCACCTGCTATCGCCACATTCTATATGCTACCTAAAGTTCACAAGAACGCGCAGTCTCCCCCAGGACGACCAATTATATCGGGTAAAGGCAATTACCTTGAGAAAGTAAATCAATGGATAGATGCTAAATTACAGCCCCTAGTGGAAGCACTGCCTTCCTTTTTAAAGGATACTGGGGAACTTCTCCGAAAAGTAGATGGATTGCAATTAGAGAAAGGAACAATGCTGGTGACAGCCGACATGGAGTCGCTGTACACCAGTATCAGACATAAAGATGGACTAAAAGCTACTGAACTTTTTTTGGAGACATCATCTCTCCCTGTAGGCATCAAAAATTTGATTCTTACGTTATTGGAATTCGCATTGACACATAACTTTTTTATTTTTAAGGGGTCTTTCTTCCTGCAGCTCCAGGGGACTGCTATGGGGGCGTCCTTTGCGCCCGCATATGCAAATTTGTTCCTGGGGCTGTGGGAGAGAGACCTCTTCCTGTCAGATCAGCTGTCATCGATGTGCCGCGTCCTCACATGGACACGGTACATCGATGACATATTGCTGATCTGGCAGGGCTCCACTGAAGAGTTGAGTGAGGGGCGGGCACGCACCCCCTGGATCCGACACCACCATTTATACAATCTTGCAATTGAAATAGTGAGTATATGACCAACAATTGGTATCGTTTATTAATGCCTGCAGCATGGCTTTGGGCTATGTAGACATAATTAGACGCACATGGTGCACCATAATTGAATGAATCCTTATTGTGCATATTGGCACTTGGATAGTGAATCTATGCCCGTTATATGTGATTGGTGTACAAAGCCTGCAGCATGGCCGTAGGTCATAGAGATATGCTTAGATGCACACAGTGCGTACGAACTGATGAATATATAGCATATGATTAAGAAAGTGGGTTATATATATGTAAAGATCTGATTACAGATTGAATTATTTTGATATATTCCACTATATGG
Organism: Oophaga pumilio; assembly: GCA_009801035.1. Classification (NCBI taxonomy): domain Eukaryota; kingdom Metazoa; phylum Chordata; class Amphibia; order Anura; family Dendrobatidae; genus Oophaga; species Oophaga pumilio. The sequence continues at coordinate 156,373 of VIAB01002929.1, read as the reverse complement.
TGCTTTATTTGGGCATATGTGCAATAATCTAAGTGCTTCTCATTTGAACATTATATAGATATTAAAAATTATGCATTATAAGTATTGGTGGTGCGATTTGTGGGGATTGCTGTGCCCTTCACGATAGCGTTTTTATGGTTGTAAATTTTACTATAACACGTGTGTCAATCATGTTATTTGATATGTATAATAAAGAATGTCTTTAATTTTTGGAAAATATTGGACTAGTACATCTGTTTTTTCCTGTTGGAATGGTTGTTTACTAATGTTATTAGTGTATGTGTGTAAAAATTTGGAGATGTAGGTGTTAAAGTATTTATTCATGGAAAAAAATTGCGTGGGCTCCTGCGCAATTTTCTCCGCCAGAGAGGGAAAGCCTGTGACTGAGGGCAGATAGTAAGAGCCTAGAAAGGGACCATGGTTTTTGGCCCCCCACCCTATTTAAAACATCTGCCTCCAGCCACCCCAGAAAAGGCGCATCTGTAAGATGTGCCAATTCCGGCACTTAGCCTCTCTCTTCCCATTACCCTGTAGTGGTGGCATATGGGGTAATAAGTGGTTATTGTCACCTTGCTATTGTAAGGTGACATTAAGCCTGGTTAATAATGGAGTGGTGTCAATAAGACACCTATCCATTATTAATCCAATAGTCTGAAAGGGTTAAAAAACACCCACACATTAAGAATAAATTCTTTTAATGAAATAATAAAACACACAGGTTTTCCATCTGTATTACACTAACAATCCAAGCAAAGTCATCGTTCTCCTGGAAAAAATAAAACATAAAAAAACAACTATATACCCATACCTGTACGCCGTACAGTCAAGTCCCACAGAGCAATCCAAATCAAGGGGTTAAATAGTTTACAACCGGGAGCGAGGCTAATGCGACCGGCCTGGCTGTAAACCACTGGGGAATGACTGAGAAGCTGTCTGCGCAGCCTCCCCGCCTTACCGGACATGAACTCTGTAGCGTGGGAAAGTTTCTGAACATTTTCCACGGTGCCGAGTTCACCATGTGATTGCTCGACGAAAGAGCTGCTAGTGCCGGAACGAGATGCAGCGAGGGCATGCACCCAAGGTAAGTGTTAGGACCAGGCTCTGACAGGCAGGGTCTCCAGGGTGTTTCTTCAATCACCCATCCTGCAGACAGTTCTTCGCTTCCCCATGCTCTGCATGTTTCCAGACGGTTCTCTAGCCATGTCTTAAGGGCACGTGTGCGGGCACTCCCGCCCTCTTAAAAGGTCAGCGCGTGCACTTGATATTTCCTCCCCAGCCAATGGCTGTGGGAAATTATGTATATATTGCTTCCTCCCCACTGGGGAGGTGCCTGAGTAACTTTCCTGTTTCAATCTATATTGTGTAAGGCCGCATACCAGTGCAAGTCCTGTTTGCTGTACTCTAGTGCAAATCCTGCTTACTGCACTCTGATGCAAATCCTGGTTGCTGCACTCTGATACAAATCCTGCTTGTTGCGCTCTGATGCAAATCCTGCCTGCTGCACTCAGATGCAAATCCTGCTTGCTGCACTCTGATGCAAATCCTGCTTGCTGCACTCTAAGTGCAAACCCTGCCTGCTGCACTCTTAGTGCAAATCCTGCCTGCTGCACTCAGATGCAAGTCCAGCCTACTGCACTCTAGTGCAAATCCTGCTTGCTGCACTCTGATGCAGTCCCTGTCTGCTGCACTCTGACACAAACTCTGTCTGCTGCACTCGGATACGAACTTGGTCAGCTGCACTCTGATGCAAGCTTTGCCTGCGGCTCTGTCCAGTCTGTCCTTTGTGTCCAGCTGCTGCGCGACAGTTGATCTGTCCTGGAGTGGCACCTGGCATTCATCAGGAGCCAAGTCTAACCTCACCATCAGAGGCTTTAGTGAACAGTCAGGTGATCACTTAATCACACCCCTCCAAGCTCTCCGCGGTCCATGGCACAGTGGTTGCACAAGCCACATCCGTGACAGTAAGATTTTTTTTTATAGGAACCATGCATACAAGTATAGGGGATAAGGAGCCATGCATACAAGGACGGGACGGGGGAGCCATGCATATAAGGACAGCGACGAGGGAATCATGCATACAAGGACAAGGACCGGGGAGCCATGCATACAATGACAGGGACTGGTGAGCCATGCATACAAGGACAGGGACGGGGGAGCCATGCATACAAGGACAGGGACGGGGGAGCCATGCATACCAGGATAAGGATGAGGGGACAATGCATACCTGGCTTATACTTGAGTCACTAAGTTTACCCAGTTTTTCGTGGCAAAATTAGGTGCCTCGGCTTATACTTGGGCCGACTTATACGTGAGTATATACGGTAATATAATAATTGCAATGTATTAAGAGTATAAAAACTGATGGGAATGCTTCTCAAAGTACCGTGATAGACAGACTACTATTTCTAATATACAATAATTCTAACAGGGTCTAAATCACAGGACCGCTGCGGTCATGGCGGTAACTCGCATGCCTCCTCAGCACTGCCCTTCTCACCACTGTCTCCACTATCCTGGAGTATCTCAATAAGAATAACCTAATTTCCCAATATCAACATATGTTTATGAGGGATCTGTGCTGCAATCGAAACTGATCTATGAGGAGATAAGCTCTAGACTGGACCAGGGAAACACAGTGGATTTTGTCTATCTGGATCTTCAATGGCATTTCATATGGTGCCACACAAAAGGTTGGGCCATAAAATGAGAGCAATGGGACCAGGGGAAAATATGTATAACTGGGCTAACAACTGGCTCAGTCATAGGAAATAGAAAGTGGTTATTAATGGAACACACTGAGATTGGGTCAGAGTTAACAGTGGGGTGCCACAGAGATCTGTAATGGCAGGGTTGGACATATCGCTGGTGCAGCTGCACCGAGGCAGAGAGTTGGAGGGGTCCCATGACATACAGCTGAAATGTATTGCTACGCAGGGAGCCTGCCGTCTTCCTACACGGCCATATATGCCGATGGCCATTCGGAGGCTGGCAGCTGACATTGGTGCGCCCCTGACTTGGGGAACATGGCAATAAGGTCATCCATCAGGCTTGTACGCTGAAGATGATGTATAGCAAGATGGCAGCAGCAGATCAGAGGCAGGAGCTGCTGGACAGAACAGAGGCCAAGCGTTTTACCTAACACTCCCTCTCGCACATCGGGAAAAAGTCCTTCTCACCAGTTGAACTGCTGCTGCTCTTCAGGTTACTGATAGATAACTCATCATGTAACCGATATGGACGGCGTACTCTGGGATAACAATTCGGGGATACAGGATCAGGAGTAGGAGGTCAGTGTACTGAGTTTCCTGAGGACAGTGTACTGAGCATCGCATCATCAGGTCTTATATAAGACCCCATGAAGCGATGTGGCTGGTCAATCACATTATCCAACATAGCCATGGCATTACCGTGCACGTTTATTGGCTGTCTAACAGGTGTCAAACATGTGAGGCGTGTACTCGAGCACCTAAGATACTTGATCGAGTAACGAGTGTGCCTACCCAACCTGATGCTCGATTAAGTATCGAGCAGTGGCAAGCACGCTTGCTCATCACTATTTCCTTCTTCTCTTAAAGGGAACCTGTCAGCAGGATTGTACCCAGTAACCTACAGACAGTGTCAGGTTGGTGCCGTTATACTGATTAAAATGATACATTGGTTCTTGAAATCCGTCTTGTGGATGTTGTTTAATCTTTATTTTCAGTTTTTAGTTAATGATATGCTCGTACTCCGGGGCGGCCTGTGGGGGGTCTTCATGTGGTGCTCTGCTTAGATATTCATCTGGATGGCTTCTGACAGGTCACTGATCCCTCACTTACCTGCTCCCTATTTTACATACTGAATATAATATGTTTTGAAAAAAAAATTTACATTCAGCAGGCAGGAGCCAGCGCTGCAGCTTGAATGCATGTATAATGTGCATTTAATTATTTTATTTGGTGATATAAATTTATTCAGAAAGGGAAAAATTTTTTTTTTTAAATGGCGACGGCCGCGCCTGCGCAGTAGCATCTATTAGTTGGGATCACTGATAAATGCTATTGAGCAGGTGCAGCGTGCGCCATTTTGAGAGAGAATTTTTTTTCTGAATAAATTTATATCACTAAATAAAATCATTAAATGGACATTATAGATATGATCATGCTGCAGTGCAGGTGCCGATGCCCGCGCCTGCATGCTGAATGTGAATTTTTTTTTTCAAAACATATTATATTCAGAATGTAAAATCCCCTATTTTACATTCTGAATATAATAGGTCACTCGCAATGTCTTCAGGAACTTTATACACATGCACTACACCGGGAATGACGCTGCTTACGCTAAACCTCAGGCGGGGAGCAGGTCACAGAGAAGAGAGACCTGTTAGTCACTAACAGGAGGGCGAAACAGGGAGATAGGCTGGAGAGCTGTTGCACGTGCGGAATATTTGCAGAAAAATTTGCCCAAGAATTTCTCTAAAACAGAGACACAGTCTGATAAAACAGTGGTATGGATGTAATCGACATTACAGGTACTTTCCATAGAGGAGATTAGTTTGGGGTCTAAAACCCTGCTGACATGTTCCCTACGATGCCATAAATGTATCCAATTCTTTGGGGAAAAAAAGTACAGATACTTTATTGTTTTTGCTATCCAGCTTCAAATCTAACACAATTTTTAAATAACAGACAAATTGACAAAAAATACATTTTATTGTCTTATGAAAAAGGCTAATAGAATGAATTTACAAGTACAAAAATACACACTGTACAAAGCAGACAAGGGATTTACAGCCTCCCTGAACCTGTTAAAAATATATTTTTGTTTTATTTTTTACATAAGACATATTTTAAAAAACTTTGAATGTAAAATTAGAAAGTTCTAGTGTCCTCAAATGTCACTTTCTTTGTCTAAATTATATTTATAAAATAATTTTTTTTTTTCCAAATACAGTACAAAAAATATACAGTAACAGAAAAGTTGTGATTTTTTAAGAAATAAGTTCTTTGGTTTTAAATTATTATATTTTTTTTATTTCAAATGCAAAAATTGATCTCAAATATAAAATATTTGGGCAGAAGAAAAAAAATGTTTTATTACCCTTTACTTCAATTTTTTTCACTTCATTATTCAAGGACACTCACAAACTAAAAAGGCATTGTACATCACAGTATACTATCCTTCAAAATCGGGTACAGCTGTATCATTTCACAAGTTAATTTTCTATAATTAAGAACAAAAATTAAATTAAAAAAATTAAATGAAATCCTTAATTTGCCTTAAATTTCGTTAATAAATGCGGTGTTTTTTTTATGAAAATTGAAAACCTAATTCCGTAGAATATCTGCTTTATTCTATGGAGTAGATGATGTACATTAAGAACTGTTCCCTAGACATTACTTTGCTTGTTGCCGATTTTAGAGAGCTAAAATTGTAGGTTACTCTATATTTCCCTTGAAAAAGAATCCAATGTATATTTTGGTAGGCATGTATATAAAGGAGAAGAAATAATATAATAAAAGTCAAGAAAGAGTGATTGCTGTGGGCTCTATTTATTGTTAAAATACTACTCCTTATTGGGCCTGGTAAAATAAAAAAAGGATGCTTACCTTCCTGCCCAATACCAGTAACTGATGGGTTAGTCTACTCTTCACACTTCCATCATATAGATATAGGGCTTGGAGATGAGGAGCAGAGCCAGTCAATAGGTAAGTTAACTTTCTTGTTTAACGAGACACGTTAGGGCCCCGTCTCACATAGCGACACACCAGCGAACCTGACAACTATCAGGATCGCTGGTGTGTCGCTACATGATCGCTGCTGAGCTGCCAAACAGGCAGCTCAGGCAGCGATCAGGACAGCGACACTGCGGGTAACATCGCCTAGTTACCCGTAGTGTACGTTGGATACCAGCCCGCTGATGTAGGGAGCTGGTAACCAAGGTTCACTTTGGGTTTCCAGGAGCTGCGCGGTGCCTGGAAACCCGATGTGTACCTTGGTTACCAGCTGATCGCTGGTCTCCTGCCTGCCACACGCAGTGATGCGTGCTGGCCAGTGGGAGACCAGCGATAAAAAAAAAAGTCCAGGCATTTCTGACACGACCCGCGATTCACAGCAGGGGCCTGATAGCTGGTACGTGTCAGACATAGCGAGATCGCTGCTGAGATCGCTGTTTAGCAGCGATCTCGCTAGCGATCTCGCTATGTGAGACGGGGCCTTAAGGGACACTGAAAATAGGGGTCGTTCAGTAGTGGACAATTTTTTTTAAGGGCATGGTTCTTTGTCCCTTACCCATCCTTTTCTTTGAAAGAAGGATGAAAGATAAAAATGTCAAGATAGATTTTCTCTCCCATGTTGGCTAACACTGGGCTACTTTTAGTTACAGAAGACCAGGTATAGCTTTACAACATCTGAAGAACAAGAGGTCAGTTGAGGGTCCTTCTCCAGAGGGTTCAGCTACCTGTGATGCCTCTATGGCATTCCTGCCGTAGTAGATTTATATTAACCTCAAGATAGAAATTTATATCTCTTGTAAGAATTGTTCGCATCAGAAGGCACTTAGAATTTATATCAGTGGTGAATGGTACTTAGGAAGTGATATGTTGGAACTGGCATGTCAGAAGAACATCTGTAACTCGCAGATGATAAATGGAGTCAACTTGTAGACTGAAATTTTTTTGTAAACGCATAAAAAAATGGTACATGATTTTTTTCCTAATGTATCAGTCAGCTATAGTCAAATGTATAGTGGTAATCTTTTTGCCCTGCTGTACAAGTAATATTACTAGGGCACATCAATATTTACAGGAAGTTCTCCTCCAATGTGGCAGTGGGGCATTTGTACCACCTTAGGTATCAGGACCACATGTGAAACTGCAACTTTTATAACTTCAAATATTGTACCATTGGCTACCATATCAATAATTATAATTCTGTGCCAAAATTTCTCTATTCTATGCTTTTTAGTCTGGTTACTTAGTAAGGCCACTAATATTCTGATCTCCCATTACGTTTTCTCTACCAGAATGTAGAACTGGCCACATAAATACTAGGGAGCCACAGAGAATAATGTATTATTAAAACAGATTTTTTTCTGCTAAACTAGTCAGCAGAGTTATGATTTGTGTTTAGTATATAGGTAATTAAGGCTATCCTATATTATACAGTCATAATACAATAACAGTTGTAGGATATGTGCAAATTTGTCACGTTAAAACAGCCGTGACAAAAAAATACTTTGAAAAAGTTGTACTGAAAGTATGAACTTGGCTGTGTCACAAAACAAAAGACTTGCATTTTTTTAAGCAAACAGTATAATAAACTCCCAGCATTTGACAGGATTATGAGCAAGCGCTGCCCCATATGTGATCCACTTGATCGGGGCAGTTGTCATAAAGGTTCATTTACTATAGCTTTAAAGGCACTCAGGAAATAGTGTTGAGGAACTTATTTTCTCCTGCTAAGGAGGACAGCATAGAGTTCAGGTCTGATACTGCCATATTTGGAACCATAGCTGCTGGATTACGTGGTGTGTTCAAATGGGAGGAAGACTGAGATGATCCCGGTAGACCAGTTTGAGTTAAATTATGCGAAATCAGAGGTGTGTGATCAGTGTCATCTATGATGGCTGCAAAATCAATTTGAGTGTTTTCCAAATCTAAACTGTCCAAGGGATTGGATGCTGGACATGAATTACTGTATGGGATGGTGTTTGGCTTCACAAAACCCAGATTAGAACTGTACTGTCCATGTTGATGTCCATCACAGCTGTTTTGGGTTTGATTTAGTGCTGTGACAAGCTTTTGGCTTCCTGTTTTCCCCTGATGCATTTCAACTTGACCTGAGTAATACATCATACCAGTGGTGTCATTGGAGTCAGATTGACAGTGAATAGGCGGCAGGGTAGGCATTCTCCTAGGGCTGGATTCAGCTGAATGGTAAGATGGACTAAGTTGAGTAGGACTGCCCATGTAAGTTGACTGGCTAGTAATACTGTGCTGCCGACTTAAAGGTTTTGGGACACAAGGAGGATGTGGCAGCATGTCTACACTGTAACTCTGATTTCCTGGACTCCTCATGGTTTTAGAGTGGTTTGGCTGGTTATCATGTGGATTTGGACTCAATAAAATGTTTTGTGGTTGCTTATTTTGATAATTCATGTATTTGGGGCTCATATAAGCTGGAGCATGAGGTGTATTCCGATGTTGGTTTTGTCCAACATCGCCATCCTCCCCATTGGTATTTACAATGGCCATATTTTTGGGCTGCTGCTCCCACATTAATGCTTGCTGGGATTGAACATAATTTCGTACCATCATTTCCTTGACTTGCATCATCGGTGTCTGTGACCTTCGCCCTTGAGGGCTTAACATATTTGGGTTAAGACCAACATTATAACACATATTTTGTTGATTTTCAAGTTGTCCTTGGTATTCACAGTTGGAATTCCCTGGGGATAACGCTACTGTATTTGACTGGTTGAAAGTATGCTGCTGCATTGTATGCTGCTTCATGTTCTGACAGGACATCATTGAGGGCATGGACTGATGAAATTGTTGTTCTGGTTTGATATGAACCTGACTCAAGTGGTTATACCTTTCACTGTTTACATACATACCCTGTTGTTGGCAAGAATTACTGTTTGCAATGGAAACCTGTTTGTTTGCATCAGTAGCTGAATTTGAGTATTGGTTATGACATTGATTCCCTGGTGACATATTTGGTGGTACCACCGGATGATTTGCGCTTTGGCCATCAGACATGTCCATGGTTGCTGAGCTTACTTCATGCCATTGCACAGGTAAACTAGAACTAGTAGCTTGCCGTGTATTCTGGAAATGCTGGTTGTGAGTTGTCATTTGACAGTGGTTGAAATCTGAGTGACTCAATACATTGCCCTGGCAGGAATGGTTATTTGTATTCATGTGCATACTGCCTAATGTTCTCTGAGAACTTGAGTATGCATTTTGATTTTGCATGTCTGACCCATGAAGTTGGTGGTTAAAATTCACGTTGTGATTGGTAGTCATTTGAGTTCCTTGGCCTTGATAGTTCATAAAGTTCTGCATTTCATTACCAACCATCATACCATGTTCCTTATTTTGAGATGTTAGATCTGTGCTTGCAGCCTCCATGAACACATTCTCACTGATGCTGGGTGGACGGGGTGAAAAAATATGTCTTTGTAAATTCACTTCAGATCCTCCATATGGTTGTTGATGTCCAAGAGTCTGTCGTCCCATCATTGATGTGTTCATATTTGACATACTCTTAAAGCGTTGTACTTTGGGTATTACTTGAGGGTCTCCGCTATGTCGTGCAGGATCACTAGCTCTTCTTATTCCTGCCCCTGGTGCTTGACAAGGATGAATTATTCCTGTGCCATAACTGTGGTATTCATTGTTGCTATGTCTTCTTTGGATATTACTAGATAACGCTGAAGAGATAGATGAACTACGGTAGTCACCGACAGTGAAGGCCATTCGACTATTTGCACTAATTCTCTCCATGTTAGGAAGAGGAGTAGGTGGAGGTCCACCAGTAGCTGCAGCATACTTTGCCTTAAGTCTATATTGCTGAGCTGGGGTAAGGCCTGGAAGACCATTGGTATTGGAATGTCTTGAAGTATCGACTGCAGTTTGGTCATATGTATCCACCATGTTCCCTACATCACCTGGTCTCTGATTTGTAAGATATGGTGACACCATCGATGACCTACGGCTCACTGTATACGCCGAGCTTATTGTACTAGTTGTGCTGTTACGTCGGTCATTCATTTGGCTCAAATGTTCGCTAGATGTCAACTCCATGATGTTACCATTATGGGGCAAACCACAAATACCAGGCAATTCTTGGGAAACTGAAAAAAGAAAACAAAAACATCAATGAATACATCTAAAAATGTACACAGACATAGAGGTTGTCCAGACGACTTTTTAAATTAAAATTTATTGCAATAAGTGATTTTCACTTGTCACATTTGTAGAGCAGAAGGAAAAAACTGAGAACTGAAAAAGGGAAAATCTCAAAGAAAACTCTGAACAATTCACCAGAAAATGAGAATTCAATAACTTTTTTTAAAGGGATGCTCGCAAACATGAACTTCTTCCAATTTTTTTTTGTAAGATTTAACACCAGCTGTAAATACATTATAGTATATGTTTCAAAAGAGTTAAACTGGAAAGCCTTATCTGACTGTAAGAATTGCATTAATCATTGGAGAAAAAAAACGATCGATGTAATAAGAGGAATTCAGATTTCCAAGACCTGCAACTCCCATTCACCGACTAAAGATAATTGTATAGAGCTGAATTCAAGGACTTAGAGTAGGAGATGGCGTAAGATTGTCCCACAATATAAAACCTTTGATCACATACCTTCGCTATCATAGGTTTGGCAAATTTAACAGTCACTAGAAAATTGGGGTAAAATAATAAAATTTAAAAAGTTGCAAACTTTTGTGCCACAAGGAATTGTTTAAAAATTTTATGAATTTTGCCGTTGTCACGACAGTTTGAAGCTGGAGCGGGACAGGGCATGGCTACTCTCGCCTATCAAATTCAGCAAAAGTGGCGGCATTATTATGCCAGATATACTATTCCAGACCCTGACCCTTTTTGTGAGGCGCATGGTTGCTCACACCACTGAGAAGATGCGCCGAGTTCATTAAATGGCATGCGCCTCCTGCGAGCACTTCATTAAGACTGATGTGAGCAACGCCAGTCCTACAGTGTTTACATTATGTGCTTCCTCTTGTAATGTCCAGATATGTATTGCATTTATTTGAGTTGGAGATATAATAGCTACATACAAACACCATGTATTTGGGGTTTACCTGTGCTGTGGATTGCAGGTAGTTTTACAGACTTTCCAGCAGATGGTGCTTTTCGCATTTGATTCAGTTTGTCGATCCTGAGGTTCTCTAGTTTCCTTAACGCTGAAGCTCCTGCAGTGCCAATAGATTCCACTGAAGGAATATCATCCAAGTTGGAAAGGTCCTCAAAGCTACCTCCTGCGTTGGCATTCATTTCCACTCCGCTGTCATTGTTGTTGGTGCTACCTAACGGTGACCTCTCACTACTGCAAGATGACTGTCCACTGGGGCTAGCCTGAGATTTCTGCAGAAAATAAAACAAAAATTACTACAACAATAAAAAAATATTTAGACTTGAGAGTCCTCAGTGGTTGATACCTTTTAATGGCTAACTGAAAAGATGGTAACAAATTGCAAGCTTTCGAGACTACTCAGATCTCTTCATCAGGCAAAGACTAAAACAAAAGCTGAAGAATCACATATTTATTCTTCAGCTTTTGTTTTAGTCTTTGCCTGATGAAGAGACCTGAGTAGTCTCGAAAGCTTGCAATTTGTTACCATATTTTCAGTTAGCCATTAAAAGGTATCAACCACTGAGGACTCTCAAGTCTAAATATTTTTCTATCTACTGGCTAACACGGTACGAAGATATACATCTTTCCTATACAACAATAAATAGTTTCATCATTGTACATGTGGAGGTCTAACCGACAGAACCACTAATCAGCTTATTGGAGGGCCTTCGGCCACACACTCTGGTGCTGTTTCCTAGACACAGCTCCACAAATTTTGTACAATCTGTGCCTTGTACTGCAGCACTGGGTACAGCATTATGTGAAAGCGTTCTTACCAAGGACATCTCTGGCACGGTCAGTCTTCCCTCCTCTTTTCTGGGCTGAGATGAGCTTGATTCCAGGTCTTGGTGGATATCACTCTTAATCCCTTGGGTCATGCTACCTTCATGGGGGGCATGACTCCGAGGTTGACCATCTCCTCTGTGTTTCTTTGTGATGTGTGCCTCAGGACCATGAACTGTCTTCACATGCTTTCTGAGAGAACTGGGATCTGTGTATCTTTTTGTACATCCCGGGATCTTGCATACATAAGGTTTCTAAATAAAATGTAAAGGTTATTAAGGAGTTGTCCCATTAACAAATGTGCTGTCTAATCAATAGGTAATGGAAAATTAAGCTTTTTCACATCTGGATGAGATTAAAAATAATGTTGTGAAGAGATAAACTTATAATAGTAGGGAGGATAAGTGAATTTCCTCTACAAATGCCTCAGTAAGGGGCTATCACATGCCTATAACCTTCCTCCTCCCTGCTTGTTCCTTTCACCTAAGTAACCATACTATGTGCTATAGCAGAGGACCTTTGAGCTCAGCTCAATAAATCACATAAGTGAAGTACAAGGAGCTCAGTGTCCAAATATATAAACGAAATAAATATAAAGTAAAAAAAACAGAGTAAATGTCTGTCTACTGAGCTTGTTGCACTGTACTGGTGTATTTCTTCTGGTGAGTTCAAAGGTCCTCTACTATAGTACATAACATTGTTACTTAGATAAAAAGAACATGTAGGGAGGAGTAACATTATAAGCATGGAATACCCCTGCCAGCACCATCAGTAGAGAATATTCACTTATTGTCCCTCCCTCCTTCCGCACCACTGCATGGTTGGGCACAGGCTGTTATACAGGATATAGCAGGGGCACCACTATCATATTATCTCTCCACAGCAACATTATTAAAATACATCCAATTGTGTACATTTTAAACCAGTTATCCAGGGTTTTTGTATTTTTTTCTTATGTGACGAAAAACTTACAGGCCGGTAATTGCTAACTTCCTGTCTGTTCTGACCTGCGTTGATTTCTGCCTTCTCAGAGCGGTCAAGGATCGCTCCTGGCGGCAATTTTGCAGTGTCCAGAGACATCTCTTGAAAGATCAATGCCTTTTCTTCTGGTCTGCTCTGTCGACGCGGCACTTCTGCAGATGTCATGCTGATTGACAGCTGGCTCCCCACTGCCTAACTGAAAGGAGCCGGCTGTCAATCAGCATGATGTCGGCAGTGACACCACTTTGACAGAGCAGGTAGGAAGGCGAAAAGCTGCTCTGTTGACGTAGGGTGAAATGAAGCAGCAGAATCACTCGCAGGAGCAGTCAGTGATCACTCTAAGTGGCAGAGATCTGCACCCAACAGAATAGGCCGGCAGGTGCCTATAAGTTCTTAGTCCCATAAGAAAAAACTACAAAAGTCCAGAATAACCCTTTTAATTTTCTATCTTTCAATTAAATGGCCCTTTTGTTCATAGTACAACCTTTATGCTATTATTAACAATATTAATAGCAAGCTTAGTGTTCACATACAATTGCATGTCTTCTGCATAAAAAATTATGTCATCCATCATACCTCATTAGAATGAGTGCGATTCTGGTGCTTGGCCCGGTCAGATGCATTAGAAAAGGCCTTGTTACAGCCTTCATGTTCACATACATATGGTTTCTCCCCTGTGTGGGACCTCAGGTGTGTTTTCAGGTTCTCAAGGCGTGAGTAAGCTTTGTTGCAACCTTCAAACTTTAGAAAAAAAACAACTTTCATATACCGTATATAGCAGCAATATGTTTCCTAGAGTAGTACAGAGATTGACATCACTTCCATCATTCCCAGAACTAGTGGGGTTCACAACTATTCACAGAATTATAAACATAACCCCCCAAAAAGCAATGAAGGGCCAATAAAAGAGGGTCTAAAAAATACCAAAGATAGACTTTAACAAAGGAAAGTGTCAACACACAAAGATACCGTAATTAATAACACGTAGCCCAAAGGAGTAACCCTAGGACTATAGAGAAATGTTTAATGGCCTCGGTATTCATAATGGAGAGAACATAAAATATAAAATGTATGAACATGAAAAGACACACTATCTAGGCAAGTTTAATCAATACACTATAAATGTTCAAATTTCCATTGGTGGCACAGCAGATGTCTAGGTGGTAGCCAAGTTCTGTCCAGATACGTGCCAGCATATCCTTGTGTATGGACTACATTGTTTCAGTGGTATGTTACCTCAGGACAATTTACCAATGCTGTGCCGGCCTCAATGATCACCAGATCTAAGACCATTTGCCTTCTTCCTGTGGGCTACATCAAGGACTCAGTGACAGGATCTGAGTGACCTGAGGCAAATCATCATTGAAACAATGGAGTCCATATCCAAGGATATGCTGGTACACGCCTGGACACAACAGGACTACCAACTAGACATCTGCGCTGTCATCCATGGAAAGCACTTTGAACATTTGTTGTGTATAGATAAGACTTGGATAGTGTGTCTTTTCATGTTAATAGATCAGACATTAATGAACCCCAGTCTAAGTTTATTGTGAACCCCAGTCTAAGTTTATCTCTCCCTATCCCCGATTCATCATGATATTTACGTTTGAATTCAGGTCTTAAACACTTTCAAATGTTGCAGAACTTTTGTGCAACAAGAAGTTGCATAAAAATTTTGATATTTTTGGTGTTTCTTCATGACCGTTTCGGCAGCTCTGTCAACATGGACGAAGCTTATGAAGGCTTGGATGGGATGTGGCAACGTCCTCCTGACAAATTCTTTATAAATCTCATAATCTCTTACAGCAGAAATGTTACTGCAGTCTCTTACTGAGGTAAGAGGTGCTCAACACTGAAAAGATTCACCCAATTCATTAAGTGGTGTGCACCACTTAATGAAGAGGCACGTCTTATTCCCACACTGCCATCATTAAGACTAGCATACAAAACACCTGTCTTCACAAACCAAGGGCTATATGGTTAATAGCTATTTGAAAATCTATGGTACAACGATGACGTACTGTGCACTTGTGAGGTTTTTCTCCAGTGTGTCTCCTCATGTGGACCACAAGCATGTACTGGGCTTTGAATGGTCTGAGCTCTCGAGAACATTCTTGCCAATGACAAACAAACTCTTTCTTCTCCCCATGGATATGTTCATTGTTGATGTGCTGTTATAAAAAATGTGAATTGTGTTAGCTTATTGATGCAAATCTATTTTTATAGTCGTGAAAATGCAATGTCAAGATTCCACAAGACAGGTATCTGTAGATGTCTTACATGTACAAGATGTTCCTGGGTATCAAACTCCTTAGTACAACTCTCCCAATGACAGTTTGTCTCATAGACAGCTTCAGGCTCATGTTTCCCATCTTCTCTTTCTAGGTCATCCCGTCCATCCAACAGACCAAGTAATGGATCCTATTTATACAAACAAAATTATGTAAAAAAACTAACAGGATAATTGTTCTATCTTGAAATACAAAAAAATGGGAATTGTAGACCCTCATTGTTCCATCTTTTTATCAGAGTCAGGAGTGACTGTACAGAGTTCTTCTTAGTCTGGAAGATCAAGCAAGTTTACATAACGTACAAACTGCTCATTGAGAACTATGTAATGCTTCATTACACCCTCTGGTAGCACTGCAGGGTAACTGAATGTTTGCCACTGAGTTTCTCCATGGATTATAACTTGGGGGCACCTTTTACCAAATTTCTTGAACTACAGTATTAGACACATTTCTTGCTGCCTTCTATGTAGGGATGGTAAAGGGCATCTGTTAGTAGTATTAACTATGCTAGGCCGTATTTGTGGGGATGTAGGTCATAGAAGGGTTAATAAAATGACATCTTGACATCTATGATCCAATGTCTTATTCCTGTGAGATCCACATTTTTCTTAAATGTGAGTTATTAAATTCTATGAGCCGGACACTGATCTGCATGAGACTCTGCTTCCAGGGCTTATTTTACATGAAGGGGGAGTTACCATTGCTATGTGTCATGGCCGCTTTCTGCTCTCCTGAGCTCACTGCAGGTTTCTCTCAGCTTCCAATAAAGCAGAGCTGTGAAACCTGCAGTAAATGTGTTTTGTAGTGTGAAAAAGTTCAGTTCTACTGTTCCGTGTTAGTTAAATGTCTCACACTGGTAACACCTCTTTTAATTAAAAATAAGCTAATAATGCAGGGAGTTTTGTGTCCAGGCCATAGCTATGAATAGCTCATTTACATATAAGAAAAAGGTGGATTTCTCTGGAGTAAAACATTGGATTGCATATGTCAAGTTATCATTTTATTCAGCTTCCTATGACCTGCATGCCCATATAGGCGGCTTAGGAGGGTTGATCCTACTGAATTATTCCTTTTAAAGAAATGTTTACAATACTTTCTGGTCCTTAGTATAGGTGTCATGTGCACCAAGTAGAGTCAAGACACTCTTGATCAAGTTGAGGTCCACCTTGATCCATTATAAAAATCTAATATGCGAGATAGATTTTAACTAATATAATGTTTATAATTTCACATTCTGTTTGTTGAGTACTAGCATTAGTTTGTCTTTGAATGTGGATAAAAAGCAGATTAAAAGAATATAATAGAATATCAAAGTACCTGTGTCCCAACAGAAGCTGGACTTGAGATATCACCCTCTGATCCATCTTCCAGGCGTTTACTAGTCATAGCTTCTAATCCTGTACTAGATAGTGGCTCTGACTTCAACTACAACAGAGAACAAAGTGTTACTTTATATAACTTGTACACACAGTATTGTTTGATATAAAAAGCCACTTTACTCGGACAACCCCTTATATTTCCCTCATGTCAAATATATTGACCTATATTGACCTCTGATGCCGCTGACAATCCAACGTTGTTGGTGCCTAGTCTCTAAGGGTTCCAGTGACATTGTTATGCCACGTGAGCCCTGCAGCCAATCAATGGCCACTTCATTCTCTTTCCCTTCAGATGAAACTGATAATCAGAAAAGTGAGAGCTTCTGCTCTCTGACTTCCTCTGGATGTCAGTTTTGTCTGAAAGAGATGAAAGTGAAGTGGCTGACATCCTGTAACGGCCCTCACAGCGGAGATGAGTATAGCTGCTATAACTTTACATGGGAGAAATATAGTGATTGAAAAAGGGTTGAGCAAGTAGTAGACAACACCTTTAAATGGATTGTCTCCTTTTCTTAAATGAGTAAAATTGCAAAATGCTTATAAAATCAAGAAGAGGCAATTTGCATACAAAATCAAGCAGCTTTGCAATTTACCTCTTGCTAAAAATCATCTAAAAATCCTCTAAATTTTAAAAAATACAGGGATTTTTTATTTTATCGTGTCTTGCTGATGCCTAACGTAACAGCAACCTCTGCAATCAGCAGTGGCTGGTCTACTAGGCAATGACCACAGCACTTGCAAGTTTTTGCTATAGGGCTTCTAAGTGCTGCTCTGACTTTGGCTGAATGGCTAGATCTGGCCAGCTGCAGTGTCTGTGTGGCGCCCCTGAGGGTCCAGTTGAGAGGTACTGCACCTCATCCAGAGGTGTAGTACCCCACCATCAGGTAAGGAAGGAGCACTACCCAGGACTCTAGCACTCGCACCCAGCACACACTAGTTCAGTCAGGGCACCTGGGCGTACCCCAAGGGAGGAGGGCCTCATCTCAGGCTGGGTAGGAAAGCATGTTGGGGTGTGGGTGGAGAAGGTAGAAGGAAGGGGGTGAAGGTTGGAGAGCGGAAAAGAGACTAGAGAGTTAGTCAGTAGGAGAGGGGAGCTCAAGCTGTGAGGAAAGAGAATAGTAAGAGAGAGAAAGAAGGAAGCTCCCGGAAGGACGGAAGGGGTCCTAGGGGCATGGATATTGAGAGATCCATCTGTGGGGCCCGATCCAGTAGTGGAGGGACCAGGTCGCAGTGGGGAACTGGTCCCCAAGCCTAGTGGAGGACTGCAAGACCCAGCTAGCAAGCCGGAGGCAGGGGTAGCTTTAGTTGCCCCAGCCACATCCACAATTATTCGCCGAAAAGGCAGCCATAAGGGATTAAGAGGACTTAGAGAACGTCGCCCAACAAGGTCCATGGCTGCTGGCTTGGGACACTGTGTTGGCACTGGGCAGGAAGGGCGGAAGGCCAGAGCAGTGAGACAGCCAGGAGAGGAACATACTGAAAGAAGTCCTGGAAAGGTGTATCCTGATTTACCTGGGAGTTTGCTGGACCCCTCACCTGGAGGACACAGCACCTAGCGGGCATCTGCGCACAAGTGAACTGTGAGTAAAGCATTGGAAACTGCACCCCGCTGTGTCCTCTGAATTATTCCTGCGCCACTAGCTCTGCACCACATTCACCTCCAACATTATCTTTAACATCCTAACTGCCCTGGGACATAGCTCTGCCTGTGAAGAGCTTAACCAACTCTGATGCATCAACAACTGTCCCAGTGGACTGAATCTGCAGCGTCGGCTAACATCTTTATTGCCGAGTACCACAGGTGGCGTCACGAACACTCTATTACAAACTCTTTATTATCCCCTTTTCATCATATCCCCTTTTATTGGACGCCCAGGGCCACGGACCGGGTCACTGCTGCCGTGACACTGCCCCTTTAAGAAGAGGCCCGGTACCGAGTATCCCCACTGCCCTGGCGGGCGCGATCCACCTGTGTGCTTCTCCAATGCTGCAGGGGCAAAGATATCTCTGCCTGCAGCATCAGAGAGAGCTTACAGTTCAGCCAAGCAGCATAGCCATGGTTCTGGTTCAAACTATAAATTATCAATAATGTAATGCCCCCTGGTAAGCAGAAAGCTGAGAGCAGCAGAGCAGTTCTCTTTAAAATAATTAATATTTGACACCCCCCTTAAAGCAATGCAAATAATTTATCTGTACTGCTCATTTGCTTACTTATGTGTTCCCCATGGTTACCGGCTGTTCCATTTGCTTCCTTTTGTACTGTTTATAAATATAGAAAATGAGGTGCAAGGAGCATAGTATTACATCACTATTGGATCAGACTACACAGGGTTTATTTGTAGTCTGTAACCACAGAAACACAAAGGGCTGCATAGAAGCTATCAATGCACAATAGTTGGTTATATTTATTAAATACTATTTGCAAAAATGCATGATATATTTTACATGCACAGGAGAAATATAAAATGATGGCAAAGGTGGACATACTCTTTAAACAGTTAGACAAAGTAGATACCCACCTGGCAGTGCTTGATAGAAGAGCGCGCCTGCAGAACACCCATCCCTCTGCTGGACGAGTGCTCATGTGAATTGTAAGACAATAAAGGGTTTGTACCGTAAGATGCCCCCTGTGGTCTCTGGTGATTAAGGCAATTTGGATACCCAAGTGAAGGACTGCAAAGCAAGACAATGTAATCTAAGAATCAAGTAGTAACCAGTAGTAGTAAGTAAAATATGGATTTGCTAAAATTGCTTTATTCAGGATTAATCAATTACTATACACATATCTTTAACAATGTCAATGATCACACAGACAATACAAAATAAATGTAATGATGTTTTCCTTCTCAATATAAGGTCACCAACACACTCATTGTAGTACTAATATGGAAAACCCAGAAATAAGAAGTCTGTCCCATATAATGTTACAGTGTTACTTGAGAATAGGGATGGGTGGACCTGTTGATGTTTTTAAAAAAAAAGTTCGGTTCGTGCATCCGAACTTGATCCTGGGCCTCTTTCAAGTGAATAGGGGGCCCGAACATCAAGTGGTTCCCACGTTGTCATCTGTGTGACAGGGTGGGAAACACCGGTTCTGACCCGCACAAATCTTACTGAAGTCACCACCGATCGCAGCTGCTGGGTATTGCGGGTCCCATGATGTCACACAGAGGACATCATGTGAGCAAGCAGCTGTGACCGGTGGTGAAAAGGTTACCGCAGGTCAGGCAGATGACTATGACTCTCATCATTGTACGCCTGGTCTTGCTGATAGCAGCGAGAGCAGACGACGCTGATGAAGAGTATTCACCTCACCAGCCAGCACCTGTGCATAGTAAGAAAGATGTCAGTGAGATATATAATAAGTGCAGTGTGTATGTAGCTTGCTGTACACGTATTTAGCTAATAAAGAAATAAAAGAAAAAAATGGCATGGGTCTCCCATATTTTTATAACCAGCAGAGGGAAAGCAGACAGCAGGGGGCTTGTGTTATTATTCTGGGAAGGTGGAAATACACATGGAGCTTCCCAGGCTATTAATATTAGCTCACAGCTGTCTGGGTAGCCTTTACTATTAAACGGGGGACCCTAAAAAAACTGATGTGGAGTCTCACCTATTTTTAATAGCCAGCAAAGGCTAAGCAGACAGCTGCAGGTAATATTAATAGGCTGAGAAGGGGCCATGGATATTGGCCCTTTCCCAGACTAACACCAGCCCTCAGCCGCCCCAGAAATGACGCATCCATTAGATGCGCCAATTCTAGCGCTTAGCCTCGGCTGTTCCCACTTGCCCTGGTGCATTGGAAAGAAGGGTAATGGATTTAGGGGTTCATGTCAGCTGTGTAATGTCCACTGACCACAAGCCCAGAGGTTAGTAATGGAGAGTTGTTTATCAGAAACCCCCATTACTAACCCCGTAGTCAAAAGTAATAAACACACAGAGAAAAGTCCTTTAATTGTGCAAATAACTCCCCGACCCTCTTCTGCCCATTGATTACCTTTAAAAAATCAAATAATCCAAAGGAGTTAGCTGTAAATCCATTCCACATCCCACAATGATGCCCAACTCTGCTAGATCCGGATGGTGTGTTGAGCGGTGACATGAGTAATGTGACCACTCAGCATGCCAGCCGGAACACAGTGACAAGAGTGTGTGAATCTGGCTGCTGCAAAGAGTGCTGACTTCATTAAGGTTATCGCAGTTCACAGCCGATGAACTTTGGTAATCTTACTGACGTCACCGCTCGCAGCATGAGAAATTTCTTACATTCTATGTATAGCAGTTTCAAGTCTCCTAAGGGGACTATTGAAGTCAATAAAACTTGAAAAAAAAAGTTTTTAAAAATATGAAAAAAAAACAAAAAGTTCAAATCACTCCCCTTTTGCCCCACTAAAAATAAAACAATAACAAAAAATGCACGTATTGCTGAGCTCAGAAATGCCCGCTCTATCAAAATATGAAAACAATTAATCCAATCAGTAAACGGCATAAGAAAAAAAAATCAATATGCCAGAATTACATTTTTTTGCCCACTGCAACATTACAATAAAATGCAATTAGAGGCGTTCAAAACATCATAACTACCCCAAAATGGTATCAATAAAAATGTCAACTCAAGATGCAAAAAATAAGTCCTCACCCAGACCCAGATCCCCAAAAAAATCATAAAGCTACAGGTTTCTGAAAATGGCAATGAAGCAAATTTGGGAATGTAAATAAAAAAACCTATACATGTTTGCTATCTGCGAACTCGTATTGACCTGGTGAATCATATTGCTAGGTCAGTTTTACCATATAGTGAATATGGAAAATAATAAAAAAAAAATTTTGGAATTGCAATTTTTTTGTAATTTCATAACACTCAGAATTGTTTTCCCCATTTTCCAATACGCAATATAGTAAAATCAATTGTGTTATTCAAAAGTGCAACTAGTCCTACAAGAAACAAGCCCTCAAACGGCTCCTGCATTGCTATACCTTATAACAGTGATCAGACTGCGGAAAGTGAAAGTACCATAGTGGGAATAAGTAAAAAAAGTGGAAAAAAATTAGTAAAAATATTTTTTTTAAATTCACGAAATAAAAATAATCTATCTATCTATCTATCTATCTATCTATCTATCTATCTATCTATCTATCTATCTATCTATCTATCTATCTATCTATCTATCTATCTATCTATCTATCTATCTCTTATAAATAAATAGTATTATGAACAAAAACAAAATAATAAAAGTACACATATTTGGTATTGCCGCACCTGGAATGACCTGACCTATAAAACAGTCCCACTAGGTAACCCCTTT
Organism: Oophaga pumilio; assembly: GCA_009801035.1. Lineage (NCBI taxonomy): Eukaryota > Metazoa > Chordata > Amphibia > Anura > Dendrobatidae > Oophaga > Oophaga pumilio. The sequence goes on along the minus strand of VIAB01002929.1, from coordinate 134,764 downwards.
AGTGAACACCATAAAAAATAAATAAAAAACGAGGTAAAAAATGATGCTTTATCATCATACCACTGAACAAAAAGTGGAATAAAATACGATCAAAAAAATGTAAATAAAAATGGAATCGCTGAAACAATATTGTCCCACAAAAATCAAGCTGCCACACAGCTCCATCAACAGAAAAATAAAAAGTTATAAAAATAGTTATTTTTTCTATAAAATAGTTTTTATTGTGTAAAAGTGCCAAAACATAAAAAAAACTATATAAATGGGGTATTGCTGTAATCGTACTGACCCGAAGAATAAAGCTTCCTTATCAATTTTACCACACACGGAATGACATTTTAAAAAAGCTCAAAAAACTATTCCAGCATTGTTGTTTTTTGTTTATTCTCCCTCCCAAAAATTGGAATAGAAAGCAATCAAAAAATGTCATGAGCCTCAACTTGTCATAAGGCATCAACTTGTCCTGCAAAAAACAAGCCCTCCCATGACATGACTGTGTCAGCAGAAGTATGGAAAAATTATAGCTCTTAAAATATGGTGATGCAAAAAACTAGTTTTTGCAAACAAAAAAAGCGTCTTTTAGGGTGTGACAGCAGCCAAACATAAAAACCCGCTATAAATCTGATATTGCTGTAATCTCAGAATAAAATTGTCTAATCACTCATGCCGCACAAAGAACAGTGTAAACAATAAATCTAATTCTTCACCTGCTGTTTATTTTTTTTATTCTGCCTCCCAAACATCGTAGTAAAGCTTGGCTCACATTTATCCTGCGCACTGCGCTGAGCGCTTACATCAGCGTTTCTGTGTAAAGCTCTGAAATTCGGGATTTAGATGGAACAGATGGAGGCACTGTGGACACCATCTGACCTGTGATACGGCGATGTCTGTCTTTTTTATTAGGAGTGCATAAAAGTGCCGTTGGTCACAGTTTTCTGCACCTCTTCAAAAAGACACCGCTGAATACAGGCCAGACGGAGTCCAGAGTAACTCTGCTGCCTCATTATAGTGAATGGATCACTCGGGGGTTTTATCTCAATCATGCTACTCGAAGATTTAAATGGAAACCCCAACATAAGTGCTCAACATAGCGCACAGGAGATCAAATTCAAACATGTCTCGACAGAAATCTAATCCCAGGTCTCTTCTACACGTTCTCAAATTTGGTACGTACTTATAGACTCTTTGGGTGTGTATACAGCTTTTTGTTCAACTATACCCACAAGTATTTGATTGGATTGTGGTCTGGGGACTGTGGGGGCCAATCCAGCACCTTTACTCCATTGTCATTGAACCATTGCTTGGCCAATCTCAACTTATGCTTTGAGTCATTGTCCTGCTAGAACACAATGGTACATACCCATAGTACTTGAATGTACGAAGTAACTTGTCTTGTAGGTTACTCTTATATAGCTGTGAATTGATACAATCAAACCTGGTCAAGTATCCAACACCTTTTGCTGTGAAACAACCCCATATTATCAGGCTTCCTCCGCCGAACTTGTCAGCTCCTTTCATTTCTCGATCCGTTAGCCCCTTTTCCCCTTGTTTCTTCCAGACCCATTTGCTCTCAGCAAACCTTAGTCTATTGACTTTCAGCTCATCGCTCCAAATATCCTGTTTCTAATCTTCTACTGACCACTTTTCGTACTGCTTTGCAAATTCGAACTGACGCTTCTTATGACAATGTTGAAGTCGAGGGTCTTCACCTATTTTAAGGACACCACTCCATACTTTAGTAATGTGCTTTTCACAGTGCTTGCATGGAAACTGTGATCTCACTATTACGAACCATATGAGCCACCTTCAGTGCTGTGTTTGTCGTGCCAGAACTGACAGACATTGTGATGAGCCAACTTGTTGACTCCTATATTTTGCCTGGACGTCCACCTCTTGTCTTTTTAATGGATGGACAAACTTAATTTCGTATTCTTGCAACTGTCATGGCACTCACATGATGCAGTTTGCCAATTTTGTTGGCCGAGAAACCACTAGAGATGAGCTGGATGATGCTGTTTCTCTTTTCTTGAAAAATCCTCATGGCCACTCCTCGATTTGAACCACTTACCTTTCGCTTATGAATCAACCTATTAACACACTAAGCTATTAGGGAATGTGAGAACAATTTGTAATTTGTAGCATACAGGAAGAAAAGATTTTTCACCAGGAAGTCCGTGTTACTGTTCGCGTTCAGCTGCCCGAACATCAGGTGTTTGTCGCTCTGTCACGTGCATGGCAGCTCGGAAAAAAACGCTTCTGATCGGCGGTGAAATAATGGGTCAGAGAGCCGCAGTTCCCATGCTGTCAAAAGACAGCGTGAGCACTCAGCTGTGATTGGAGGTATAAAGTTTACCTCCGGTCACTGGTATCAGCTTATGGGATGCTGATCCCATCATCTGACACCCGCTACTGCTAATTACAGTGAGAGCAGAAGCGGCGGATGTGAGTATTTATTAGTAGCTCTTGTGCTGTAAATAAATAATTAAAAAAAAAACAGCGTGGGTCCCCCCATTTTTGACAACCAGCCTTGCTAAAGCAGACTGCTGGGGGCTGATATTCTCAGGCTGGTAAGGGGCCATGGATATTGGCCCCAGCCTAAAAATAGCAGCCCGCAGCTGCCCAGAAAAGGCACATCTATTAGATGCGCCATGAGTTTTTCTCATGGTGCTAGCGGGGATCTCACCAAGGTTACTGCAGTTCAGCCCATCTGTGAACAAAGCCTCAATGACCGGACGTAACCTCAATGACGTCACCACCGGTCACTGAGGCTGTGCTCGCAGTAGCTCATTCATCAGTGGTTCTCAGCCTGGATGGTCGCATCTTGGCACCGTCCAGGTTGAAAACTGTTTATCCCCCAGACATGGAGCAAAGAGGCTAATGAATACTCCCATCCGTTGCTCCTGCTCTCACTGTTATTAGTGGCTGCAGATGTCAGATGATGGGATCAGTAGTCCCATCAGCTGACACCAGTGACCGGAGGTAGGCTTTATACCTCCGATCACAGCTGAGCACTCACGCTGTATTTTGACAGTGTGGGAACCACAGCTCTCTGACCAGCGGGTATGATTTCACCACCGATCAGAAGCGGTGTTTGCCACGCTGTCATGCACATGACATTGTGGCAAACACTGAATGTTCAGGCCCCCCATTCAAGCGAATGGGGTCCAGGTTCGGGTTCGGGTACTGTTCTGGTACCCAAACTTTTTGTAACTGTTCGGCCGAACCCGAACATCCAGATGTCCGCTCATCTCTAATCTGCATAACTAATAACATGCTAAATAGTTGCAAGTCATATTCATTAGATAGCCAAGATAATTTTCTATGAAATTGTGGTTGTCTCACGTTCCCAACAATAGTGGATGGAGAGAAATGGAGCCTGAAATTGTTTCCCCTTAGCTCATCAGTGCATTTATTAAGAGTGCTTCTTTAAGAACCTAAGCAACTACCCAACAAAGGCTATGAAACCCATGCCTGTTGATTGCATTATATGACTTACTCAATATGTAAGTCATGATGTCATGTGTGCATCGCCACGAAGATCGTCGCGGTTGCACATTCTGACTTCTCACAGCTGAGTAGCTGTTTCTTTGTGTTTGGCAGTTAGGGAGTTAATTCTGTCTGTGCTCGGTGCTGGGACTGGGTGCAGCTTCTCCCGGCTGCGATTGATTATTTGTTGATTGGTTTCCTTTAAATCCCTGGTTGTCTGCTTTGGGAGTTGCCAGTGAAATCTCACATGCAGATCACAGATAGGATTGAATATGTATAGACTCAAGTTGAGAGCTCCTTAGTTTATTAAGCTCACATTGTTTAGAGTTTTATATCCCAGACCATTTTATGTTCCTTCTGTGTTTAAGTGTGTATGCAAGTCTGTGTTTGCGTTCTCTCCTGTCTATCTTGTATGTCTAAACTGTGTATTTAGTTGATATCAGCCCATATCCCTTTGGTGGTAATCAGGATCCTTCTTAGGACTGGATTACAGGGTTCAGGGTTTGGTAGGAGACAGGGTTAGGCTGGAGACTTGGACCTCTGAACCATTATCAGTACCTCCAAGGTGAGGGATTAGTTAGGACCCCAGTTTAGGGTCAGGTTAGACCCCGGTCCTGCTCTTTCCTGTGACAGCGTTACAAGTCCTCAAGATTAACCCAGAGTTCAACGGATATCGTGTCAGGTAAATCTATTCTATACTTTCATGTTGATGTTGCTAAACTATATGTTGTTTAGAGTGTTGTCCCTGTAAGAATAGTTTACTGACATTGTATACATATCATTAGACAGCGTGACACATGAACTATGCACAATGCTCACTATGTTCATTGTAATGTACATATGTTGCTTAAAAATTGTATTTTACACAATAGGTTTTTATTTATATACCTCATCGTTCCTATTGACAAGTGACCATAGGAGCCATTGGCGGAGGGACATCTGGAGTTTATGAATGCCACCAAGGAGTTAGGGGAAGTGCGAATCATGGTCTGCAGGTCAATACTGGCATCTGATAGTGGGGATATAGACATTGCTCTCTTCTTGCTAAGTTTCACTGAGCTTCTAGGGGTGGAGAAACGAGATCCTAAATGGAGAAAAAGGTAAATGACTGATGAGAAATAAAAACACCAGAAAAATACCATTCGTATAAGGTTTTAATAAATGAATTCTGGCAGAATTAGGTTAGGGCTACATAGCAACTTTGACCGTGACACATCTCGCACAACCAAAGTTTGCTAAGTGTCGCAGCTACATTGCAGCAAAGTAAAAGTGTTCAGTATGGGGTCACCAAAGGGTACAGTGAAAATCAAGTTGAAAAAAGTCTGCATGGTTGGACTTTTTGAGATTTGCTTGTCGTGATTGCAATTCTCTCCCAGTATCAATGCGACCCCATTCCATTGTATTGCACTTTGATGTATCAGCGACACCTAGTTTTGTACGCCAGTTGTAATGAAGGCACACCACTTGAGTAAGTTGTGCCTAATTCATTATGACGTGCACGACTCTTAAGGAACTAGGTGCATCTTACAACTGCTGTATGCCTCCGCCAGAAATATTACTCCACTCAGGGACTACATTGCTGATGCCATTTATGCCACCAAAGTTGTCTACATTTTCATGAATTTGTCAAGCAGACTTTGGCATGCTCTGTCCCTCTCAAGCTCCGCTCGTTTTATCGGAGCTGACCAGGACTGGCGTAAAGACGTCAAAATTTGCAAAATTATGCTCAACTTTAAGTTGTCTAAAAACTGTGTAATATGTCAAGGTGTTTTACACCAGAATCCTTGTGAAAACCCCTTGATAAATCGGAACTATTGTGTTCTAATTTCTGTTTCATAATCTCTGTTTGCTGTCTGTGAATAGTTATGAGGCTAATTTTAAACTCAGAACCTGAAAATCAGAACAAACCTAATATTTCTCACAGCTGAATGTTTATTACAGTCACATTGAGCCCAACGACTCATTCAGGCATCAGTTTTTGACATACCAGTCAAAGCGGACCGCGTTTCATCAGTGATTTTCATCAGCATTTGGTCATATTTTCATTATTTTTTTCACTGATGTAGAAAAGAAAAACATTTCTCCAGCTTCTCCTGACTATCAGTCATTGAAAAACGGACATCACGCAGATGGCATCCAAATTCTGTCCGATTTTTCACTGACCCATAGACTTCCATTGCCAACTTCAATATCGGACGTGTCTTCGAGAAAAAAATCAACAAACAAACCCCATAGACTGTCATACGAATGCTATCTGGGAAAAAACTAACATGCTTACGAGAAAAACTGACGTGTGAATGAGGCCTACAATTGGGCCGGTGGCATACTGCCAAAAATCCAATCACTGCTATTTCACAATTGTGCGCCATTGATTGTCAGCCACGCGGTTCACCACGTGTCCGCACCGCCAGAGATACACTATGATCTAAAGAGCTTGGAATCCAAATTGATATGTTTTACTTAGTTTACTTCAATGTATTAGTCTATCAATACAAGAGTAAGATTTGTTCTACTGATTACTATTTAGCTCAAAGTCTATTGCCTAGTCTGGGTACAACCCTACTCTAAGAAGGACATGGTATTTATGGGTTTTTAAGTCACACTGGCTCAGCTTCAAGTTATAGCTCCGATCACCTTCAATAAAATTGCATGTATAACAATTGCCAAAGTAGGTTGTATTCTAATTTTATCCATTATATACTCACCATCCGCAGAAGCCATCTGCTCATTGGCTTGTGCAAGACTGAAACCATGTTGGCTAGTCATAAGGTTGTTTTGGTGGCAGTAGGGCATCTCATTCATGCCTGCAAGCCAAATTGCACAAACGTGAGACAAAAAAATAAAAAAGGCAACAATCAATCATCATAATGCATTCTGCAAATAATAATAATAATCTAATTACAATAATAATACCTATTTAACAATAAATATAATGATTTTTTTATAATTTATACCTAGACAGTATAAGAAAAGCACAAGAATATAGACGCGTTCTTTGATGCTAATCTCGATGAACAGTAATTATCATCAGACAATGGAAAGCTCTCATCACCATGTCTATTTACTGAGTCATCTCATGGCTGCCTGCCGTCAGACGTGTGTGAAGAAGTGGGAAAACTATGCCCTTAGTATGACCTCTACGTCATAATCTGCCCATCTCATCATTGCCAGATACTGACCTTCCGCCATGACATTGGGTGACCTCAGGTAGCAATGTTCTACATAGCTGTTCATAGGCGGGTTCATGGAATTGAACATCGCAGGCGGGCACTGGCGGGATGCCATCATGTGAACAACCAGTTGTCAGTGGCACATTTAGCTCTGCAAGACATAGACAAAAAGTAACACATGTCATACACAGTTCCAGCTATTTCTATAATATATGCAATGTTTTGCTATGCTCCTGTAAGGCCTGTACAGGGCTGCATAGAAGTAGGAGGGAGTCCAAAATTCTATTGCCACTTTTTGCATTGATAAAACTTAATGACATCAAATCTGAACATATATTAAGAGAAGATGGTTTGGTGATTTTCCTAAGAGTAAAAATGTAACTAGAAGTCATAAATATAGCAAGTATTAGCTCAATCAATAGACATATTGTTAAGGGCATTGTTGCAAAAAGGCCGGTCAGGTGGCTAGAACTAGACATCATCTGAGGTCTGTGATTGGCTGCAGTTGTCAGATGACTAGACTGAGACATCATCTGACTTCTGTTATTAGCTGCTGTGGTCAGGTAAATAGAACAAGACCTCAACTGAGGTCTGTGATTGGCTGCACTGGTCAGGTGAATAGAACTAGCCACTATCTGAGGTCTGTGATTGGCTGCACTGGTTAGGTGAATAGAACGAGTCACTATATGAGGTCAGTGATTGGCTGCACTGGTCAGGTGAATAGAACGAGTCACTATCTGAGGTCTGTGATTGGCTGCACTGGTCAAGTGAATAGAACTAGCCACTATCTGAGGTCTGTGATTGGCTGCACTGGTTAGGTGAATAGAACGAGTCACTATCTGAGGTCAGTGATTGGCTGCAGTGGTCAGGAGACTAGGATCAGACACCTGACTTAGCAGCAGGACCTGACATGTCAATGTATTAATCAATGCATTACTCTGACAGTCCATTAACTTCAAGAGGCTCCATACAATGCTTCATTTTCCATCCAGAAACACCGCAGATAAAATTAAATACTTGCTTCATTTATACCCTACTGGCTACAACTAAATTCTGGAGCACCCGACAGATGAATATCCTGTTATTTGTGGAGTGCTATTTCATATAAATCATTTAATCAATTGTTTGTATTTTGTCTTGCCCATGTAAGAACAAAATAAAGTTTCAATTCAGTTTTGTTTCACTGATGACTACAGATCTGTGCTTGAAGTTCATGAGTTGTAAAAAGAACAACATTTTCAAATCTAGGGACCTGGTGACTTTAACAAGAGCCAAATCGTAAGAAGCATTTCCTAAATGGCCCGCTTTGTGGAGCAGTCCTATTCAAACCAATAGGGGTTTGGATGTGTAGTACCTGGCCGCAGCCACTATTCCATCGACGGCGCTGTTCAGCTCCCCAACTAACCAATTCTGGCTGCTGCCGACACTGGGAACAGCTGATCGATGGGGGGTGCTGGGTGTCACATCCCCAACAATCAGACATTGATGACCTTTCCTAAGGAAAAGCCATCAATGTTAATGTCCTGGATACCCCTTTAATGTAAAAGAAGCAGAGGAAGAAGGTGCCCTGGTCTAATTAATAGCGTGCTTACTGCTAGGTATGATACCTTGCTTCCTGGCCTTCATGTGATGTTATCTTGACACACACTACCTACCTGAACATTGTTGCAGGTGTACACCCCTTCATGGGATCAATGTTCACAAATTACAATGGCTGCTCTCAGTAGGAAAATATGCCCTGACTAAGAAACATGACAAGGTGCTGACTGGACTTCCAAATTTCCTAGATCAAAAAGATGTTCTCGAACAAGAAGAAACCTGCTCCACGAAGGCCGCATCTTGCAAATTATAGGAATTAAAGAGACTCTATCTCAAAGTTTTTGCTATGTAATCTGAGAACAGCATGACATAGAGATAGAAATCCTTATTCCAGTGATATGTTACATGCTGCAGTTTTGATAAAATTACTTTTATCAGCAGCACATTATCACTAGAAAACCAGTAGACCTACTGCCATGTAGTCATCCATATCCACAACTTTCTGCCTATGCACAGTGTACACAGAAAGCTGCCAATCAGTGGTGTGGGCGGGGTTATACAGAGCTCCGCATTTAGAGAACTGATAGATCTGCAGCAGAGAAAACAGGAATTTTATAAGCATCAAGCAGCCTAGTAAGTGGTATATCACTGGAATCAGCCCCTACGTCATGCTACTCTGAGATGAGGAAGAAAAATCTCGTGATAGATAGCTTTTAAAGAATCTGCTGCCATAACTTGATACCAGATACCACGGGACACCCTGGAAAGTCTTGTGAATTCCATACTTTATGGGTCAGAGCTGTCCCGTGGCATGGGGGGACTAACAGAATATTACGTAGTGATTTGTGAAAGTTAATCAGACTAAACCCAAAAGGAATTTTTCTCAACATTACTAATCCAAGTAACCCCCACCCCTAAAGGATATCAAAGCCCCCCAACGTCATAAACGTACACTGTATTGCCTGCTAAAAACAAAGCAGTCCCTAAAGACAAGGCAGGTGCCCACTGGAATACGTGAAAAGTTAGGTTCTTTAGTCATTGACTAATCAGTGCGCTACACAAATGTACCAGTAGGTGGTGCTATAATAGTGCACATCCGTACTTGGCAAAGTGAGCGCATATAAAGTAGCAGAAAATGTACTTAACTGATCTAACATCTGTAACATGATGGAATTATTGAACCCGTCCCGATGATGCTTGAATATTCAGTCTATGAAACGTTGGTGGTCCGTGTAAACTAGACAGTAGCAAGCGATGTTAATGGAAATTGAATCTTTTCTTTATGAGTCATTCTATACAACATAGAAATAAAAGTGATGGAAGCAACAGCAGAAGAACAGAAGACGCCCGGACCATTATTACCTAGATCACACTCTAATATCAGCTCTACCAGACATCAGAATGGTGGATGAGTTGTTGTTGCTTCTCTTCAGTAGGAGAGACCCCCAGGACTTTTGCAGTGACCCTCATATTGGCCTCTACACTTGGGTCTGACACCAGCAGGTGCACAACATTCCTGCAGCGTCCAGTTATTATTACATGTAATAACCCTTTTTCCATCATTAGGCCCCATTACGCCATTATATTTATTGTACTTGTCTATATTCACCCCCTCTCACATATAAAGCGCCATGGAATAAATGGCGCTATAAAAATGAAGAATAATAATAATAATTACCACCATGGTGGCACTGAACAACAATTGGTTGAATTTCTTTTTTTCCTAAGCTAAAGCAATTTTCTACGGCAAAATCGTTAGGATTAATAGCGAGGTATCACCCCATGTTTCTTGCACATTGATAAATTCTTCAGTAATGAGAAAATAAGGGAATGCTCGTCTAATCGGAGGCCTTTGTACCTCTGGCCAGCAGAAAACATGGCTGACAGTTGGCGCCTTTCATAGGATGTTCTTCAGACTTATTGGAAGAAGCCCGTATACACATGGCAAACACCAGTGTCAGATAGTAGTAACATGAGATTACCACGGCTGGCTTCATGTACGGCAGCCAAATAATACGCTGAAGTTAAACAGGCTGCCGGAAAGCTGCGGAATGTACTTTCCCTGCATTTTTATAGGGTGCAGTAAGTCCTTGAGAGCAATTTTGGGCTTGTTAGTGCATCTTGTACGCAACACTGAACGATTAGGAGTCGGTGAGATGCTCCAAATCTCATTTATTGCACTTGGTGCTGCAGACCGCCGCGGGGTGCAGGCCTATCGTTCTGCGGGCAATTACTGTATTTACAGGAACTATCTGGCTAGGTCAAAGGAGGTCATAGAGACAGTTCTGTTGGAGGCTTGAGCTGTTCAACAGCTGAGATGCTTCATAATGAGGAACAGGTCAGCTGACGCCTCATACTACAGCTCCTCCTTCCACTTGGGTGGTATAAGGGAAGACTGAGAGAAGCCAGGCATCCAGTCAGCCAGCAGAACAATGGACAAGCTGCATTCAGCGGCTCCCTGAAGGGATCTCTCACTTCCTGACAAGCTGGAATTGGAGAGCCCTAGATGATGGGATTCTTTTTCCACCAGTCCTCCCAGCTGGACTGTCCCTACATATTGGGACATGTCTGCCCACCTGACGTACCCACACCTTCTAGTATGACCCGCCGTCACCTTACACTCTGCCGCTCGCTCCTCACCGTCTATAGACTCTACGAGAACATGACCAGGACAGATATTCTATATGTTTCTAAGGCCACATTCACACCTTGGTTTGGGTCACAACATCGTTTCTCTCATCTGAGAGGATCGGGCCGATTGTGTTAATCACACTCTAATCAGAGTGTAATCCGATTATCTCAGACAAGAAGATGGGGAAAAAAATGTCTTGATCTTCTCCAATCTGTCAGTCTGTGAAAATTGGACTGCACCTAGATGTAATCCGAGTGCAGTCTGATGTTTTCTATGGACTCATTGACTTGCATGGCCGAATGGGATCCGATAACTCGTGCACACTGATTTTTTTCCTTGGACCGGCTCATTCCCTGTAAAATATTGGTCAGGTAATAACATTGGTCAGAGTGCGATCCGATGTCAGATTGTAAGTACGGTCATGGGCACAAGCCCTTTCTGTGTCTATTTTTTACATCCATTTATAACAGACGCTTTTTCTATCGTGTACGATCCTTTTCCCCCTCAGTGTTATACAAGTTTCTTTTCATCTGTTATTAAAAACTGAACGAGGAAAACAGCATTTTTTTAAATTCATTGACTTTTAACATTTTTTTTAGTTTTTCATTCATTTTTACCCCTTTTGTGACAATTTTGACCTTAATGATCAGGCCAAAATTTAGACATCTGACCGGTGTCACTTTATGAGTTAATAACTCTGGAACGCTTCAACGGATCCCACTGACTCTGAGACTGTTTGTTTGTGACACATTGTACTTTGTGATAATGGTAATATTTTGGTCTATATGATTTGTGTTTATTTATGAAAACATTGAATACTTGACTAAAAATGTGAAAATTTTGCAATTTTCAAACTTCAGATTGTATGCCCTTAAATCAGATAGTTATACCACACAAAATAGTTAATAAATAACATTTCCCAAATGCCTAATTTAAATCTGCATAATTTTTTAAGCATAATTTTTTTTGTTCAGATGTTAGAAGGGTTAAAAGTTTAGCAGCAATTTCTAAGTTTTTCAACAAATTTACAAAACCTGTTTCTTTAGGGACCTATTCAGATTTTCGGTATATGGGCTTTATATATCGGCGCCCTAATAATGCGTCAATTAGAACTGTGAGGCCCCGGGCCACATGCTGTAAATGACGCCAACATAGACTGACAGCAGCATTTAACAGGCTAACAATTATGGGCAAAGCTCAAATCCATAAACAGCTGTTATAAGCAGATCATGGCTTAATAGCACAACCATCACCTGCTGGTAAAGATGCAGACTCAGTTCCTGAGCCGACATCAAGGAAGTCGACCTGATATATGACGTCATATTGTATGTTGGTAAGGGGTAAAAGGGAGTCTGGTGCAAGATTTTAGCTACATCATCTGAGAGCATCATGATGTAGAGGCAGAGACCCTGATTCCAGTGATGTGTCACTCACTGGGCTGCTTTAATGACAAATTTAATGGCTTTAATGGCCAATTGTGAACTGCAAAACAGATGAGAATAGGACATGCTCTGAATTTCATGGACCAGAGAAACTGATCCGTTTTTAAAACAGATGCTGTCCGAGAAAAAAACAAACTGCACACGGATGTGTGAATGGAGTCCAATCTATATAACGCAAGAATGGCAACATCTGCTACTGGCACTGTGTAGAGACACAAGCTGAATTAGTATTTGTGCCCTAACTATTATCCAATAACAATGTCTTTATTCCACATACCGAAAAAAAATAGATAATGAGAAGAAAGTTCGCCGTTCATGGAAATTCTCAAGATTGTGCTCCATCATTTCCAACATTACCCAAAACTTCACCTCTTCTTATAAGAAAAGGAAGACTTGGATCTGTTCATAAGTCCAGTCAGATGATGGACCTACATTTCCAATGAGACATATTTCCTATGTACAGTTATATTTAGCTAAAAAATGAAAATGAGATTGATGTAGCATGTTCATTATCCTCGTGCCGTAGTAAGAATATCATCTTGGGGTGCTCTCACATTGCGATTTTCTCCACGTTCGTGAGGCTTACGTCGGGATCCACTCGGATAACATGATTTGGACGTATGCAGTATGTACTACGTCTGGGTGTCCGCCTCCAGTCGGCGTATACGCCCCAAAATGATGCATGGCAGCGCTCACATTTGCTCTGATGGCACTATTATAGTCTATGGCCCCATCGACCCATAAATCTGAATCCCGTTTTGTGCGGGGTCCGGACGTAAGCCCCGACTGGCCCACCGAGCGTGTAAGAAAACGCAATGTGTATTTACGCTTAGGGTAGCTTTTCTTCTGCAGCAAGCTGTGTATAATTCCCTTTTGTGTACCAGGGATTGGCATTCAGTATGATCCGTATTCTTGCTGTATGACACTTTAATAGCAGGGTGCTTAGTACTAAATGTGCCTTTAACTATATAAAGTTCCTGAAAAGTTTGACGACTTTAGCAAATAAAAGTTATTAAGTTATTAATTGCATAATGAAAATGTATATTTTTCAAAAGTTTCTTCATCCGTTAATGATTTTCAAGGTCTCTACTTGCTGTCCCTCGATGGCAGAATTCACTGCACGGATGTGAATCTCTCAGTCATACGATGGGCACCTTCACTATGTGCACGATTTTCACAGCAGTCTTCACCATTTTGTTTCAAGACAAGGCAGATTTAAAAAGTTTCTGACACTTTTTTGCTTTTTTTACTTGCTTATACATACAGCGCTGCCCGATACTGCAAATTAGCTTTAATCGCTTCAATGAATAGTGTGGGCTCAATTCTGCTAACTTGTGGGGTTCTTTAGTGTCGGACATTGGCAGGTCCAACATTGATGACCTATTCTTGATAGCACATCAATGTTTTAGTTCTGGAAAAGAAAACCCCCTGTAACCTCGTAATCCTCCTGTTGGGAGAATGCACAAGGATGCATGGGACATTAGGACATTTGTACACATAGGTATTGAGAAAAAACCATGACATGTCATAGGAGGATCAGATTTTATTTTATTCTACCCTGGAGGTTCCTCTAATACTTTTGAACCAGACCATGTTCTACTCTGAAATTCTGTGGCGTTTCAGAGCAACGATACTCTGAAAATCTGTCCAAGGACTATGAGTCTCAGATAACAAGTCTGAGGTGTCCCCGTCTGGCTGCTCCAGTTGACTGATAGGTCTCTCCCTATGCGTTGGTGTATATCGTGAGAGACCTGTTAGTTAAGTTGTTCCGGACAGGGAAAAGTTGATTCTGTAAAGTAGGTTTTCTCTGAAAAGCCAGAGGATTTCAGAGTAAAACTTACCTGGCTGCATCAATCGATGATAGGTTCCTTTTAAGCTCTAGCATTGAGTAGTTTACTGAATGAAGAATAAGATCTTGTAGAACAGGGTTCCCCAACTCCAGTCCTCAAGGCCCACCAATAGGTCATGTTTTCAGGATTTCCTTTATATTGCACAGGTGATGTAATTATCACCTGTGCAATACTAAGGAAATCCTGAAAACATGACCTGTTGATGGGCCTTGAGGACTGGAGTTGGGGAACCCTGTTGTAGAAGGCCAAGTTTTAGAGGGGGGCAAAATCGACTCGAGGCTCACGGAGGACAGGGTCTCCTACAGCAAACAGAGAACTGTGGCAGTTTTTTTAAACACTATACGGTTTATTACTAGCTATTTAGTAGTATACCGTATATTTTTGAAGCAATAATGCCATAGTATTAGTACAGAACAACTCAACATCTAATGGAGAAGGCTTCAGTTTCATAAAAAGCTTGTTCCCTTTTTAAGATCTAGATCAAATTTAGTAATGTGTATGGGTTATAACAGACTGTGTGGTGCCATTTGCCCATTAGATAAACTTTATAAATCTGTATATGTGACAGAAGCCAGCAGCAACCAGCTCTCTTACAAGGACTGCAGCAAAGCCATTTACAAGTCCAGGATCCTGAACATGTAAACAAATGAGCAAAATCTTTAGAAGCGGTGCTTCAGCATTAGAGATTGTGATCTGTAGATCTACTGTTCTAATACACATAGTCTGCAAGCTGGTATTCCAATAACAGGCATTACTCCCAGTTATTTCAGGAAATGAACTCTCATTAAATTGTATGAATAATGCTCAGTTCCAAGAGCATAACCTGCCCTGCTCCTGGTGTGAAATATCTGCAACTACTTTGCAAGATGAAAAGAAGTAGTCACCTTATTAGTTTAGTAAACTATGAAATCAGGGAATAAGTTGGATAGTGTAAGGGGGTGATCAGGGTCTTCACATGCCTACCCTTCTTTGGACACTGTTCACATGATTACATTACATTACATTACTTGTCGTTCACTAATATTAGTGTAATGCTGCTGTATTGTTAATGTTACTGTAGTGTGGTATATTTGATGCGTGCTATGTATAGAAGTAGGGATAGAATAGAAAATAGCCTAGGGCAATAGTGGGATTAGATTAGTGGGGCACATTAGAGATAGGGAATAGAAGTAGTAGCTTAGGTTTAGTTAGCATAGGGGTTTTCCAGTAGGGAAGGGCTACAGAGCAGTGCAGCATAGAGCAGGGGATATAGCGAGGTACTTCCTGGTTAGGGCTCATTGCAGTCAGGATGCAGCAGTGAACAGTGAGAGTCTGCCAACCATGGGGATAAAGCTGCTACGGCTGTAAGGGGCCCCAGGCTGAGGAACCTTCAACGGAAACCAACCCCAAGAGGATTCGGGGTCTACGGTCGGGATTAGGTGCAGCTGAGATGGCGAGCCTTCTACCTTCTCCTACTGAGACCGGACGAGGGGAGTGGGAGGAAGCTGGTGAACTCAAAGGCACGGATGTAGCAGAAGGGACAGGGACTGTCCAGAAAGGCAGGGATGGCCAGACGAGACAGAGATTGTCAGGCAGGGCAGGGATTGTCCAGAGGGGCCGAGATGGCCGGGAGAACGGGAGACTGCCAGGGAAAGCGACAGGATTGCCCTTTCAAAGGAACTGTGCTGCTCTTGTAATGAAAATCCTGTCATTAAGTGTGAGGTCGGGACCGCCACCATCTTAGATAGGGCCTGT
>VIAB01002929.1:86136-102021 GCA_009801035.1 Oophaga pumilio | reverse complement strand
GTCAGAATTGCAAAAAATGGCAAGGTCATGAAGGGGTTAACTTTCCAACTGGACTCCTTGCTTCCTCTTCCAGCTAGGAAGGTGCAGGACTGCTTCAGCTAATCAGTTGCTCCAGGCTGAAGCAGTGATGCATTGGCCACCGCTGTAACCATTGATTGGCTGCAGCAGTCACATATCATCTCTACTGAAAGGGGAAACAAGGAGCCAGATGGAGTCCTGGCAGAGCTGTGAAGAAGTGACAAGAAAATGGTAAGTGAATACATGTTTTATTTTTAAACAACGACTTTGAGCACCAAACCTGCAGGTTTCAATGGAACCAGGCAATCATCAATTGTGTATATGGGTGTCCTTGAAACATCCCCAACAGATGATTTAAAGGAAAAGATAGATCAGTGGCTGGAGGATTCATCAGCTTAAGGGTATGCCACACTAAACAGCGTCGCTAACGAGATCGCTAAAAAACGTCACTATTTAGCGATCTCGTTAGTGACGCCGGTGTGTGTGGCATGTACTAGCGACGTGGCCCCTGCTGTGCCCCTGCTGTGAACTCGTTCATCGTTCACATCGTTCCGGACCCTATTTTTATCATTGGCGTCCCGCTGGTGAGCATATATCGCTGAGTGTGGCACCTTTTTTTTAGTGATGTGCAGTGTTTTTGTACCGCCAAAGTCGTTAAGGAGATCGCTAACCGCGATAGCGTCCTTAACGACATCGCTAAATTAGGCAGCTACTAGCGATATTATAACAATCCCCCTAGCGATCTCATTAGTATGCGACGTTAACGAGATCGCTAGTGGGATTGTTTAGTGTGGCAGTACCTTTACTCTCCCTCTCCCAATTGTTAACACATGTACTGACCCTGCATGTGAAAGGGGGAGTTGGGAAAGATAGATTTCAGTCGTGTATTGGATCCTTTACCAATAAGTATAGTTGCTAGGAGTATTACGGCACACTATTTGATGCACCATCTATCCACAAACACTGTGAGGTAAGGTCATAAATGACAATGTAACAAATTCATCACTTTACCAATTACATGATGTCACATGAAACCTTTACAATACCCATTAAATAATATTTATACAACAGACTTTTTGGGAGCCGAAATGCTGAATTCAGCATCTTTACAAACTATAATTCCATATTTACACTTATTACGCATATAGAGAGTTTCACCAAGAAGCAATAAGGTTCTGATGTCAGATTGGCCTCTTAGTGTATGGTTTATGCATACAAAAAACTTACCTTCTTTGCAGTAGTGTAGCTACCAGGGGGGGCAGAGGGGACAGTTGCCCCGGGCCCCTGACCTGGAGGTGCCAATCTGGAGCTACTGCTACATTTAACAGTATCTGCGTGCACAGCATGACGATACAGTTAAACTCTGTGGCAGAGCAGGGCGAAATGGTCTCCCTGCACTGCTGCTCTCCGTTTTGTAGACCGCAAGTCAAATTAGGCCTGAGACCTACGGAACAGTAGACCAAGGGTGAAGTGACACAATGATGCCAAACTGCCTGGGACCTGCTTTTGTCTGCTGGACTTGCCGACTTTAGATGTGAGTATATGATGTTGTTTTTTATTTTTTTATTTTAAGATTTTGTTGTAACACCAGCATCCCTGCATGCCTATGCTCCTCCCACCAGGCAGGGATGCCGACTTACTCACCACCCAAGTCATCCTGCTGCACCTCTTGCTTTGCCATCAATGTCCCATGGTCTGCGTGCACCACGCAGGTTCTCTGGCAGAGTGCTTAGGACACATGCTTGTGTGCTTCTTGTCCTGACAGAGTGCACACTTCTAATGCATCCACAGCCAATAACTGGGAGGCACTTAACACTTAAGGCACCTCCACCTGTTGGGAGGTGCCTAAGCAACAATTTTACTCAGTCAAATTACTTAAACCAAAACCATGGGTAACATAAGTAAACATTGTTTCATAGTAGAAACAAGGCAACGCCCTGCATAATGGAATAAATCGAAAAAAATGGAGCATCCAGCCAAGACAAGAATAAAATGTAAAAAATAACAACTTTATTGAAAAAACACACCATTAAAACCGTTCACAAATATAAGTACATAGAGATGAAAGTATGATGGTGATAGAGCAACTAACGAACCTGAAGCACAAAAACTAGCATGCTATGCTCAAAAATTGTCTCCCCAAGAAAAATAGGGAGAAATATAGATCACAAGATGTGTATTTGTATACACATCCTGCGGGGTATGCCAAAATGTTGCCACCATAAAAAGGCACAAAATTATACAACAAGTGTTAGTAACTTGTGCCACATAAACAGTATAGTCACAAAAGTGGTCATGGAGTTATATGGTGATATACCAGGTGACAACACCCACAAAACCCAATCCACAGTGGGATCATAGAATAGTATCAACAACAGAAAGTGGCATATATGAAGTCAAAGTCTCCCCGAGGAAGCTAAAGAAAGTGAAATGTGCGTCGGAAAGTGAAAACCACGTTCCTGATTTTGCACATTTCCCCAACATGGGTAAGCACGTCTGCACTTTATGCTCTAGTTTATGTGGCACTCCTTAGGAGACTTTGACTATGGGGCGATCATACAGCATGGGGGCTATTAAGAAAGCCATCATACAGCGTGGGGGCTATCTAGGGGGACATTATACAGAATTAGGGCTACTATAGGGTTACTTATGGGGCCTTCATACAGCATGGGAGCTACTAAGGAGCCCCTCACAGATAGTGGGGGCTACTAAGTGGCCATAATATAGCATGGGAGCAAAGGAGGCCGCCCTCACACATAGTGGGGGCTACTAAGCAGGCCCACATACAGTGAAAGTGTTGACTTTATTTTTGAGCGGTGGTCTCCCTCACTGAATGTCCCAACATTTGGTCCTGGTCAACTGAAGTCATCGGTATCATGCGGCTTGCAAGGGTGTAGCGCCCCCACAGACGAAGCCCACACATCCAGCCAGGACCCCATCTTCATGCATTATTCCAAGACGTAAGGGACAAGTACCTCGCCAACGGCTACCGGCCTTGCCACGTTACAGTGCCATCATTGTGACAGATATTAACTGCTGCTTTCTCAAGTGCAGGTCATGTATAGTTTAGAAATCTGTATTCACTTTACAAATCCCTTAAAATGTCTTGTATTTTGTATTGCCATCATTTTTCAATTGTGCATGCTTTATTTGCAAATTAACTCTGAACTAGTGGGTGGAGACTATCTGCTATGTAGTCTCCTATACACATCACAGCACATACATAGAAAGACACATACACAGAATAACAGAGGGATTTCTGCTCTTCATTCCTTAGTTAAGGCACATACAGAAGCAACAACAGAGGTATGAAAGACATATTATCAGTACTGATCAGTGCAGATGTAAATCCAGCACAGTGATGAGGTTATAGACTTGTTAGAAAGCTCGGTACAATCTTTCTGTGTCTTTCTCTGCCTGTTTTTTCACCCTGATCCTCTTTTATCCACCTTCTTCTCTCCATAGTCATGTAATACGCTTTGTAACCTGATACGATATTGAGCTGGCAGTCCATCTTGTCTGGAACAAGATGGAGTTGATCTGTTTTTCATAGTAGATGGTGAGCTTAGAAGGTGGGGGAGAGGAGAATGTGGGTGATAATTGGAGAAAGAAGCAAATTTCTCTGATAAGATACATTACAAAGTTTCTTATATTCACCTGAACTATTGATTTTTGTAATGATTGTTGAAAGCACTATTCCTACATAAGGTAAGCTTTTGAATGAATAGATTGTAAGGGCTCGCTCACATGAGCGAATAAATAAGAAAAGTGAAATTGGATTAAAAAATCGTATTGCATTCAATGTTATTCAATAATTCTGTGCATGCTGCGAGTGGATGCGAATTTCTGATTGCAATTGCCAATGCCAGTGAATGGGTGTGAGAAAAAAAATCACATGGCACACGGACCATGCATGTACCATACAACTTTTACTCACTCATCTCATAGGAAACCCAACACAGTAAACCCGAGTACAGTAAATTCACAGCGTGATCCATCAGAATAGAATACAGAGAAAGAATAAAAGAAAAAATGGTGTGGGGTCCCTTTTAATTGTCTTAACCAGCTGAGGGAGAGCCAACAGATGGGGCTGATGTTTTAAAGTCTGTGAAGGGGGTAATAAACATGGAGCTTCCCAGGCTATTACTATCACCTCACAGCTGTTTGCATAGCCTTTACTGGTTATTAATAAGGTATGATCCCCAAAAAAATTACGTGGGGTCCCCCTATTATTATTCACCAACGAAGGCTAGGCAAACAGCCGCGGGCTGATATTCATAGCCTAGGAAGGCGACATGGATATGGCCCCTTGTAGACTAATGGATGCGACATTTCTGGGGCGACTGAGGGCTGATGTTCTTAGTCTGGGAGGGGGCCAATATCCATGGCCCCTTCCTAGCCTATTAATATCAGCTGCAGCTCTCTACCTAGCCTTTGCTGGTTATTAATAATAGGGGTGACCTCACATCCTTTTTTTGGGGGGTAAACCTTTGTTAATAACCATAAAAGGCTAAGTAGACCTCTGTGAGCTGAAATTAATAGCCTAGGAAGCTCCATGTTTATTACCTCCTTCCCAGGCTATAAACATCAGCACCCAGCTGTCAGTTTTCCCTCAGCTGGATAAAAAAATATGAGGGACCCTATGCCATTTTTTCTTTTATTTATTTAATTGTTAGCTAAATGTCTATCTATCTTCTATCCATATCTATATATAAGATTATTTTATTAGTTAGTAAACTAGCTTGAAATGAAAGAGAATTACTGTATGTAACAGCTGATGCTAAAAACACATTGCATACGGATTGCATCCGCATGTCAGACAGATTTCTGGCAGATGATGCTTACAAAAAATCGCACTGTATTCGCATGACACTCATCCTACTTTTCTGGATCAACATCGGACTGAATTTTTAAACGCAAGTGTAACTCCAGGCTAAATGTTAACTCATATTTAAATAGCAGCATCAGATAAAAATTAGTTCAGTCAACAACTATTTCTTCTCATCTCCTAAGGGAACAAAAGTTTGTGCATGACAAAATTAAACATTTTTGTTCAGATGCCTCCATAAACATTAGATAATTTGTTTGTTGGTTCCACAGGAATCAGTGGTTCGGCCAACTTTCAAGTAATGTACAACGTAAGAGCACCTTTAGTCAGGGAGAGCTCTCCAGTAGAGTTGAGCGATACTTTCCGATACCCAAAAGTATCGGAATCGGAATTCCGATACAGCTAATATCGGCCGATACCCGATACTTGCGGCATCGGAATGCTCAACCCTACTCTCCAGGCAAAACAGAAACTAGGAGTCCGATGTTTTTGAAGCTGCTAAGTGCTAACATTACGCAGGAAGCTCTACTGTCACAATGTTAAAGCAAAGAAGAAGAATGTATATATTGTAGAAGTAGACCTTACAAATGCTATATGGCTCCTAGAAAGAGAGATTCCAGCACTTATCCCCTTTGCCATTTGGTACACAGAAGATGTGCAGGACATTCATCTCTGCGCTGTTAACAAACAAAAGTAGGTAGTTACCCTATGAAAATGAAGGGCAAGGGGGAACAAAACTATAGCAAAACCAAATACTGTAATGGCTGGAGCCTTTTTGAGCTTTGCAATACATCTTCCATTTTTTTGTATACCTGCCAAACTTTAATGTGACTCTGTAGGCTTTTTTTAAACTCTCTCTTATGCAATCCATCCTGAATACAACAGCCAGGGTCATATGCCTGTCCAGCCGTTACACCAAAGCCTCCACCCTGTGCCAGTCATTGCACTGGTTGCCCATTCTCTACATCATGCAATATAAACTTATCACTCTCATCCACAAAGTTCTCTACACTTCTGCACCACCCTACATATTCTCCCTCATATCTTTCTACCACACTGCCTTTGCCCACTGAAGGGCTGCCACCAGGAATTTCAGGGCCCCATATTGGCAACATTTTCAGGCCCCCTTGAGTCTCCTCCGAGGATCCAACCTAGTTCCGCCTCCACCCTCCAAACCTTTCACAATCCTACCACCCACTCTTGGAAAAACTCCACTTCTTCAGCCTGTCCTCACTAATCACACAGTAACAGTTCCCATCAAACACCAGATCACATACATAGGCATCAGCTTTTGTTTTTGCCAATAGATTTTTTAAGCCTACCACTACGACAAGGTAGACTCTTTTGGCAGGGCTGTACTCTAACCTATTAAAAAGTTATTAAAATATCCAATATTCTTTTTAGGTGCATTTTTCTTTTTGTTTAAGGGAATGTGTCACATACATTTTTTAAAATGACAAATAAATACCATATGCAAGGAACAAATATCATCATACCATGATAAGATCACATATTACTACCACATAGTGACCGAATAAATCCACATACAAGGAACAAACACCACCACACCATAACCAGACCACATATTACCATCACATAGTGACCAAATACTATAATAATGATCATTAATAAAAAGACATAATACTAATATTACCATAAGTGCCATTATACACAGGAGCTCTGTACATAGTATACAGTATATACTGTCAGTGTACAGGTAATACAGTGATCAGCAGTGCCATTATACACAGGAGCTCTGTATATAGTGTCAGTGTACAGGTAATACAGGGATCACTGGTGACATTATACACAGGAACTCTGTATATAGTGTCAGTATACAGGTAGTAGTGACTCACCAGTGACATTATACACAGGAACTCTGTATATAGTTTCAGTGTACAGATAATAGTGACTCATCAGTGACATTATACACAGGAGCTCTGTATATAGTGTATAGTGTACAGGTAATATAATAATCACAAGTGATATTATACACCCCCACTCTGTACCTCCTGCTCCCTCCATTTACATGCCCCCCTCCACCACAATTCATTATGTTATGTCCTCTCTATCTCCCACACCACCCTCTATTGATTATCAACTCCCCCACCCTCAAGTTATCATCATTTGCTCTCCCACACTCTCAATACAATATAATTTGCTCCCACCCACACTCAATACATCATTTATTCTCCCCCACCCTCGATTTACCATTATTTACTGTACCCCACCTCCAATTCATCATCTTTTGTTGTCCCCCACCCTCAAGTCATCATCATCATTTACTGTACCCTATCTCATTGTCTCAATACAGCATCATTTACTCCCTGCCCAATTCATCATTATCATTTGCTGTCCCTCACTCCCAATTCATTATTTTGGCGTCCCAACCTAAATACATCAGCATTCACTGTCCCCTATCCCACGCCCTGAATTTCTCATCATTTGTCCCCCCCCGCACCCATTTAATTAATTTTATAAAAGAAAAAAAAACAGTTTTTCATACTTACATCTCATACGATCCCCTGCAGGCACAGTTCCACTTCTCGTATCCTGGTAAGTGGCGTGTGTACGTGCCGGAGCGTACATTATAACATTATCACATATGCTACGTCACCAACCCGTCACAGAAGAAGCGGAGTGAGCTCACCTGGAGCTGGTCTGCTGTTCTGTTTCGACGTCTGTGCAGTACTAGGAAAGCTCCATGCACCTTCGCAAATACTTTATTATACCCGGGAGCTCAGTGAGCAGAAGCAAAAGGGGAGGGAGCTAGGTCTGGTTCCGAGGCCACCTTCTTTGCTTCTGCTCACCGGACCCCAGTAAGGGCAGTAATGGTCCTCTGTTGTGAATGGGTTTGAGATGAGTTCTGAGCAGAGGCTCCCTCTGGTGGTTACTAGCGGTGCTGGTCTGTGCAGTGAAGATTGTGAGGACTGGGAATCAGGTGTCACTGATTGGTCTTATTTAAGGGAGTCACCTTCCCATCAGGGTTGCCGGTGATCAATTGTTCTGGTCTGAATCCTTGTTTCCAGTTTCTCTTGTAGCCTGCTGTGTCGTGTCTGCATCTCCTGCTAACAGATAAGACATTTCCTTCTTTTTGTTTCTTTGCTGGAATTTTGCATTTTGTCCTGCACTTCTGTGGGGGCCTTCTGGGTCCCCTCGGGGGGCTTTTGCCCTCTCTGTTCAGTTCAGCCACTGATGTTTGTACATTTGCTTTTTCCAGTTTTTTCAGTGGCTGCTGTTTTGATTTTGTTACACCAGAGAGCTAATTTAGGTGGTAGAGGTCGTGTGATCTCAGGTCTTTTTTGAAATTAGTAGAGTTGGTGTTTTCAGGGTTTTTTGGGATTGCAGTAAGTACCCTTCCTATCCTTTTCTATTTAGTTAGTTTGGGCCCCAACGTTTGCTCATACTATTTTCTGTCTGTGTTTGTATTTCGTCTTGTCTAACCGCCATTATATGTTTGGGGGCTTGCTATTATCTTTGGGGTTCTGCTCCGGGGCAGATAGCTTTCCTATTTCTATCTTTAGGTGTAGATAGTTTCTCAGGCTGTGACGAGGCGTCTAGGACCAACGTAGGAACGCTCCACGGCTGCCTCTAGTTGTGGTGGTTAGTCAGGGTACTGCAATCTCATAGATTCCAACTGCTCTGGTGTATAACCTTTTTGCCTGCACTCCTCAGCTACCGAATCATAACAGTCCTCTGTTCCGCTAACGACCTAAGAATAACATCCTTAATAACCCGAACCTCCCAGTCCCGTCTTCAAGACTTCTCACTATTGTAAGCGTGCTCTAAAAACACATTTCTTTACACTGTTCTATCACATAACCTCACTTATCTATCTATTCACTTTTTGCCCTTCCCAGATTTTCCTCAGAATCGGATTCCTTGTATCATCTGTTTACACACCCTCCATGCACTTAATAGCCCTCTGTGTCTGTACTGTACACACACTGAAGGGTGACCAGTTCAAGCAGGGTTGTTTGAATACCCTATTTATTATATTGATGGATGGACCATACAATACAAGCTTTATATACCTTTTACCTTTTGTATCTCTCCTATTTCCTCATAGTTTGTAAGCCTGTGAGCAGGAACCTCACTCCTGTTGAGTTATGTAATGTGTTATTCTGTAATTTCTTTATTGTCTGTACAAGTACCCTCTGTAATGTAAAGTGCTGCGTCATATGTTGGTGCTATAGAAATAAGAATTATTATTAAGAATTCTTATTCCTGTTTACTTAGGGCTCTTTTACATAGCATGCTTTGTGTTGGTAAACAACTGCCGATTGACTAAATGTTTGTTGATCAGCATTTCTTTAATAGCCTGTTTAGATAGGCCATCCATGCTTATGATGCACATAGAAGATCAATAGATTATTATGAGACCATAGGCAGTCATTGTACTAGGCAGCACAAATCCTGTTTACACAATGCTGAGCCTGTGTATACAGTAGCCAATCAGAGGAAGCAGAGCTGCAGACAACCAATGATGAGGCAGGAGGCGTGTCTCAGACTTCCCTCAGACTACCTGCAGGCACTGTAACTAACCTGTAGTCACAGACCACAGATCTGATAATTTCAATATCAACAACTCCCGAGTACTAAACTTGTAAATTGAATGTTTTGCCTTTACTCTCTTATCGTCTGAGTACTTATAGCATTTTTACTTAAGTTAATCTCTAATTAAGGTAGCTCTAAAAATAAACAGTGGTGTTACTGGTGTTACCCATAGAAATAATTAAATCCTCCTATTATGATATAATGTTGTCCTCTGGAAAGATTTGGCCCTCACATAAGACGGACAGCCTCGGGTTGTCATTTGAACAAGTAAAACTAAAGAAATATTTTTTTTTGTACAGAATGCTCTTTGTTTAATGTAGACTGAATGGACATGGACGTACAGGCAATATGTTTAGACTAGCTACTGCCTGGCCCACGACAATTCCAAAAAATATATTTATTTTACCAAAATACACTCTTCAGTAACATTAAAAAATAAAAAGGTAGGAGCATGAAACGTTGCTAGGGTAACAAATGTGCTGAGATGACATTCCTAAAAAACCACTTAATGGACTGAGGCAGGAAAGGAAGAGGCCTCAGAGCTGCAAGAGAGGACGCTGACACCCTACATCTGCATTCCTGCTCAGCCACCCAGCACGAAAAGAGAGATATACGCAGTATGGGACCAAATGCTGCAAATACAACATTGAAAAGAGGAGGCTGGAGATGCTAATTCTGTAACATAAGAAAAAAAAAAAAGTAACATTATGTAAGACATTCAGGTTAGAGGCAAGGAAAGGAAAAGAGTTCAAAGAGACAAATAAATGGACTATGAAGCATGAAGACATAAGCAGTGCGGCGCAATACAGACATAAACACGTTGATAACACATTGTAGAAATGGATTTCTATTTCAGAGTAAGCCGTAGAAGTTGAAGCAAAGTTCTGTTATTTCACTAATTCTGTTACATACGAGGTGGGTGTTCGCGGCTAGTTATGGTTTGGAATCAGATATTATAAAGACAGCTATGGGTAGACTTGCCGCTGCATTTCTGTTATGACATAGCGCAAGCTGGGTTTGTTTTGGGAAGAAGCCAAACCAGTAACTGATGGCTAGTAATTATTTCAGAAGTACTTAACCAAAACAGCCCAAAGAGATTTTGTGCAACAGAGAATGGTTGTTTCATAGTAAAAAAATGGGAGTAATATTTACATTTAATTAATTTCTAATGTATTTAGATTACATTTCCCTTGTGGTTCCCAATTTGCTTTTTCTATCTACTGCACATCTGATGGGTTTCCCTGGTGGAAAGTGGGAAGGTAAAGGACCAGAAGCACTCATTACAAACAACTTATTTGGTCTGTGGTCAGCTGTTAGTAGTAAATTCTCCTGTGTGGCCAGGGTTAGTATTTGAGGTGGTCAAAAGAGTTTTTTACCCATGGCTATTTGTGATGAGATACAAATGTATCACAAAATGTAGAGCTAAATAACAATCACAACAATGTCGACAAATCGTAACGTCCGATACTCTTTATGTGCCTTGGAGAATGTTTGACTAACGTATTTTTTTCAGAATTTGTACGTAGTGGAAGAAAAATATATTTCTACAGGTAATCTTTATCCTGTCCTAAACTGTATTTTAAGAATTTTGGAGCTATTTTATCGAGGTGGAAGCAGAATTGTAGAATTGTTCTGCTGCAGTGGGGCCCTGTAGTAATGGGAGTCAGTCACCTCTAAAATGCATGTTAAATGGGCTATAGAGTGTTGTTGGGAACTTAACCCCTATAACAACCATACTAGCACTCTGCCTGATACTGGTACACTGAGAAAATAGAATTTACTTCATATGCAAATGAGGAGGCTTTAGTGTACCCTTAGTGTAGCCAGGAGTTTGATGCACTGTTATGACTCCTCATTTACATATTGGAGCCCTTCCCCCGCTTATGATTGCCATTGCTCACTTCCCTGCTGGTGTGTGTCCAGCGCACATTCTCCTCCCTGTCTTCTTTTTTTTTTTTTTACGCTGCTTTCTGCACTTCCAAGTGTATTAGTGCAGTGAGCAGCGTCAGTAGAGAGGAAACAGGAGGGAAAAAGCGCTAGATCCTGGAAGCGAGCACTGACATTCAGAAGTGAGGGAAGGGCCCAAATATTCAAATGAGGAGACCTAACAGTGCACCAAACTATTGGCCACACCTAGGGGGCACAGAAGCCTCTTTATTTAGATATTAATTATAAGTTAGGTTCTCCAGCGCTGGACCAGTAACAGGTACAGTACCAGTATGGTTGATAATTATAGGGGCTAAGTCCCCTATAACACTGTAAAGTCCATATAAAATGCATTTTGAGGCTGACAGACTCCCTTTACTGTCTAGATCACTGTCTAGCGCTATTGTCCTGTTCAATTTCTTTATAAATCTTCCATTACTGCACTTACTGCATTACTAATGGACATTACTAATTTACTCTCAACTTGTTATGCAAACGAAATTATTATTCATGCTTCACTTCTTTCAATCAATTAGATCCATTTTACTAATATCCACAGATGACAATGACAATATAATTTATTGTGTTATTGAGTTGTATTTTTCTGCTTTTCGACATAACCTGTGCATTCATGCATATGCAGCGAAATTCTTTTTAAAATGCAGCCAATAATCCAAAAAATATGAAAATCTGGGATTTGTCCCCGATACATAACTACATGTACACTATAAAAGTATTGGGGGGAAAAAACAGTATTGTCAGCTAAATTACATACGGTAATTGATCATTTTTCTTATCGGCTAACCCTTTTTTATTAAAGTTGTTGTCTTTTCTTTTTTTTTGTTTTACTTTATAGTGGCTTAATTACTGGCCAGTTTTTGTCTCTCCTCTTTTCTGAAGCAATATTCTTTTGATTTTTCACTGACGTGACTCTATGAGACTTTGTTTTACGCAGAACAAAACTGCATTATTATTTAGAGCTAGTTTGGGGTACAAATAAATTTCTATGTACTGTGTTTTAAATTTTCTGCAATGCATTTTTTTTCGTTTACATTTTTACTGTTCACATTTTCACACCAAATAAGATAATTAATGAAATCTTCAGATTATTATAGTCATGTGGATACCAAATGTGTGTAGGTGTTTTATTTGGGTAATGTTTCCCCTTGTGCAGAGTGACATACTAGTCCCGGGATGCCAATGTAAGGAGACTTATTTGCCGTGCAATGCTCCTCTTGGAAATTAAATATGCAAATTGCTTCTTGAGAGAGGAAGAGGATTAGAACTCTATAGCGCCACCTGTTGGAATCAGTAATCCTATAAGTCACTATTGACCCTTTAACGAGCCTTGCAATATGCATTAGGATAAAAACTAAATCAGAATCTCAATTTGTAGACACGGTGTTTTGGGGTATTGCCTCTCATCAGTGCAAAGTATGAGATTGCTGCTTCCAACAGATGGAGATATAGAGTTCTAGTCCTCTTCCTCTCTGAAGAAGCAATCTGCATATTTCATTTCCCAGAGGAGCCTTTCACGGCGAATAAGTCTCCTTACACAGGCATGCCAGGGCTGGTATGTCACTCTCCACGAGAAGAAACGTTACCCCTTAGACCTCAGTCCAGAGCCTCTCATTTAGCTAAATCAGGTCTCATACTTTGTACTGATGAGGGGCAACACACTAAAACGTGTCTGCAAATTGAGATTCCGATTTGGCTTTTATCCTAAGTCATATTGCAAGGCTCATTAAAGGGTGAGAGTGACATAGGATCGCTGCTTCCAACAGGTGGCGGTATAGAGTTCTAGTCCTTTTCCTCTCTGAAGAGACAATTTGCATATATGAGTGTAATAAATTGTAATTTATATTTAAAAAAACAGATTTTTCATATTTTTGTTGTAAGGACTTTTTATTTTTTGCAAATGTTTAATACATTTTTTTTTATTATAATTTTTCCCCCAAGAGATCATAAAAGATCTAGAGGGAACAGATTTGTTTTTCTTTATTACTCATTTATTTCAGTACACTGACAGAAGTTGCTGGCAGAGATAATTTGGGTCTCCTAGGACGCCGCGGCTCTGCTATGCCGGGCAGAGATTCAGCGATCATGTGATCATAAGGTCCTGCAGATCAATGCATCTGCCCTGAGCGCTGTAGAGCTTGCGAAATAGTAGACAGAAGTGGTAATAAACTACTTCTATCTTCTTCCCAGGGTCCACAGCTGTGTCTATCTTGATGTATTATATGTCAGTTGCAGGAGCTTTAACCCCAAGACCATGAATTTATAATGCTTTTTCATTATCCGGGTCAAAAATAACAAAATCAACCTTACTTACCACTTATTGCTACACCGCTGCCCTCAGTTTTTGTTGAAATGGCTGCATCAGTGATGTCAAGACTACACCATGTAGAGATTGGCTGCAGTGGTCACATGCTATAATCGTGACATTACTGCTCCAGTCATGTCAGTAAAAACTGAGGTTGCAGTGCTGGAGCAGTAGCGCTTGAGTAATAGGGGGTAAGTATGGTTAGTTTTGTTTTTTTTTTACTGAAAAATAAAATAAAAGTGCACAACCTCCTTAAGAAAGTCATTCTATATTTTGCACATCTGAAGGCTGACACTGGCATTCTTTTCATAGAACTTGTTCTGAAAGGTTTTGTGTGATAAAAAGCATTCATGCAAAACATCTCTCGTTTTCACAGGAACATATTTAACGCCCAGGTTTTTCTTTCACAATAGCCATTGACTTCCAGCTCTACGTACTAATTACTAATCATTAGGTGTCATTGTGAGACGCACAAATGGCTATTGCACGCGATATGCAATTCATGGAACCAGAAAAGGCCGATGAATCCAGACTTCACAAGTAGCTGGAACTGATACATGTAACCATCAAAAGCAGGACCAACATGACTGTTCATGGAAGTGCTGCTAAGTCATGGTTTATCTGGTCTCCAAAGGATTATCCAGGCAGGTGTAATAACAAGGAGTGGTCTCACAATGGGAAAACGTAGATACTAAACTCAGATTAATGACTTAACATAAGGGCTGATGGCAGTATGTTGGTACACACAATCACTTCTGCTCAGGGCTACGGACTTACCCTTAAATTAAATTAAATTTTATTACAACTCCATTACTCCTTGAAAACTCCTGAAATACAGCATCTAGTCACCTGAATAGGAAAACGCTGCATTACTCTAGAAGGGTATTCACAAGTTTAGGAGTTATGCCCAATCCACAGGGACAGGGAATAACTTCTCGATTGCTGGGGGACTGACCATTGGCCCCTCTCTGATCCCGAGAACCGAGGCTCCGGATAGCTCTGTGTGAATGCAGCGGAGGTCGATCATGTACACTACTGCACTATTCATTCTTAATGGGACGGCCGAAAATAGCCAAAGTTGTGCTCAGCTTGTGTTCGGCACTACCATAAGAAATGATTTGGCAACCTCCACTACGTTCACATGGGCATGGTTCTCAGTATTGATACGGATCCCAGAGGTCAGACCATCCCAGTGTTTGGGAAGTTATTGCCTAACCAATGGATAGGTGGTAACTTGTATACTGGAGAATACCCCTTTAAACTAATGTCCTATACTGATGGTGGGCCCTCAATTTCTAAATGAGTTAAATGGGGTTGCTGGCCTTAGGCGACAAGTCTGCAGTCACTCGACTTGTGAATTCTCATAATGCGTGCACTGCGAGCTGTGAGGATTCGTCGGTGTTGGGAGTGACAGAAAAGTCACTGCAGGGTAAATTTCTGTAAATGGTAATGCTAGATATCTTCAGAGGTCTTGTGGAGAGCATGCCTTGAAGAGTCAGAGCTTTTTTGCATCAAGGGGGCTTACATAATATTAGGCAGGTGGTTTTAATGTTATGACTGATTGCTATACATAAGCTATAGAATACATGCCCAAATTTTGTTTCTAAGGATTGTGAGTGGTCATGCTACTGGTTAAGAATCAAATTTGATGACTTGGGGTGATCATAGTTCTTAAAATAATCAAGTTGTTGAAGGCTCCTATCCACCAATCTTCTGTTATCAGGACACAGTCTAATGAAGGCTTTTTTAGACCTAGGCCCTGATTCATCATAGCTTTTACACCAGAAAACTGGTATAACAAGCTACGAAATATCGCAACATTTTTGGCCAATTCGGAGTTGCGCAAACAGTTTTGAAGCTTGAGGCATCTTCACGCCAGTTTTGCCCAGCCTTGCCAAAAATAGCGGAACAAGGGCAGTATGAGGGCATTATGGAGGCAATACGCTACAACTCATCTAGTCCATGATGTCACTGCCTGGAGTAAGATTTTTGGCGCAGGACAATGAATCAAGAGCATCTCATTCCACCATGCGACCTATGCATTTTGAGCACTAAGGCTCTTAGTTGAAATGCGTAGTCCAAGTGTATCCTTCTTTTCATCCAACCTTTATTGATTTTTTAAAGAGCAATTAATAAATAATGATTTTAGAAGTTTTTTTCACTTCGGTTACTGGATACCCCTATCTACTCAATATAGTGTCAGAATATCAGTGAATACCAAAACACTTGGTGC
>VIAB01002929.1:0-15763 GCA_009801035.1 Oophaga pumilio | reverse complement strand
TAGCACTATATGCTAATTTTTTGAGAAGGACCTGTAGACTTTTCTTTATTACTCACTTTGCATTTTGTTAATTGATAAAAATAAAATATTAACACTTCTATTTTTTTAAAAAAATTCTTACTTTTGTATAATTTTTCCACACCTGCCTAAAACTTTTACATAGTACTATATATAGATAAAAAATAAAATGATACCTATTGCTGTCTTGACTTCTTAATCAATCAATTATTGCTTGATCATGGATGCCATATTATTCATTTTCTTGCCTACAAGCACTGCAATGGGTATGAACATCACCAACAGAGTTCAGCATTTTTAACAATTTATTGGTATGGTCATCTCTGAAAGTAACCATATATACACTAATTCTTCTCTCCAAAAAAAAGACCATCTCTTGGTGTAATTAACTTTCCATGGTCTTTATGGAAGAGCATGTCTTTTCTGTAAAGATCATATTTTTCTGTGACCGATTTCTGGTGCAGGGAAGCATTTGGCAGGACTATGTCAAAGGACATACTGAAGCAGAGGACTATGTCAGAGGACATACTGAAGGAGAGCACTATGTCAGAGGACATACTGAAGGAGAGGACTATGTCAGAGGACATACTGAAGGAGAGGACAATGTCAGAGGACATACTGAAGGAGAGGACTATATCAGAGGACATACTGAAGGAGAGGACTATGTCAGAGGAAGGACATACTGAAGGAGAAGACTACGTCAGAGGACATACTGAAAGAGAGGACTGTCAAAGGACATGCTAAAGGAGAGGACTATGTCAGAGGACATACTGAAGGAGAGGACTATGTCAGAGGACATACTGAAGGACAAGACTATGTCAGAGGACATACTGAAAGAGAGGACTGTCAGAGGACATACTGAAAGAGAGGACTATGTCAGAGGGCATATTGAAGGAGAGGACTATGTCAAAGGACATGCTAAAAGAGATGACTATGTCAGAGGATATACTGAAGGAGAGGACTATGTCAGAGGACATACTGAAAGAGAGGACTATGTCAAAGGACATACTAAAGGAGAGAACTATGTCAGAGGACGTACTGAAGGAGAGGACTATGTCAGAGGACATACTGAAAGAGAGGACTATGTCAGAGGACGTACTGAAGGAGAGGACTATGTCAGAGGACATACTGAAGGAGAGGACTATGTCAGAGGACAGAAACTGAAGAGCTCTGTCTCATCCGTGTACTGTCCTGTTTTTACTGTTTAATGGTTAAGGGAGACTGGGAATCTTTCTTTTTTTTGCATTTAAGAATAATGGATGGCAAAAATTGGCACAAGGACCTATAATTGATGAGAATCAGATCCACCAGACTGACAAAAGTTGTTCTATTTTTTCTTGTATGGAAATAAAGAAAAACAGATGTCTCAACGAGGCCTTATGAACTGAAAAATATAAAACATTTTCTTTGAGAGGACCATCTCTATAATAGACCATTGTTTGTGCAATTTTGGTGGTCAACCAACTGTACTTGATATAAGGGAAACCTCCAGTCTTTACCTGTGGTTTGTTTCTTGTCCACATAAAGAGATAACCATTTGCCACAAGATCTCCTTCTCTATTCCCCTCTTATCTCCTATTCCCACAATCGCATACAAGATGTCTCCCGTGCATCCCCCCTACTCTGGAAATCTCTACCCCAATATATCAGACTGTCGCCTATCATGGAAACCTTCAACAGGAACCTGAAGACCTACCTCTTCCGACAAGAATACAACCTGCAGTAACCACCGATGCACCAAACTGCTGCACGACCAGCTCTACCCTCACCTACTGTATCCTCACCCATCCCTTGTAGATTGTGAGTCCTCAAGGGCAGGGTCCTCTCTCCTCCTGTACCAGTCATGACTTTTACTGTTTAAGATTACTGTACTCGTTTTTATTATGTATATCCCTCACATGTAAAGCGCCATTAAATAAATTTCTCTACATTAATAAATAATAATAATAATAATAATTTGCCGGAAAATACAAGGAATAATGTTTTAGGAGATATTTGTAATTATTTAAGGTTTCCTATGTCCAGTAAGTACCACAATCTCAAAGCGAACATCTATATAATATAATCTGGTATTTACTATGAAGAGCCTTACAATATCACAAGTGACGTAGCACACCTATCGCCTCTAAATTTAGTAGCTGTTCTAGGTGTCGCAGACTATAATGTAAGCAGTAGTAACATAGAAAACTCAGTCTAGAAGAGTGAGGAATTTTTCAATGTACACAGCCCTGTTCCTTACTATAATTTGACAAAAGGCGACTCCACCTGTTCACGCATGTGTGGATCATTTCAGTGACCGCTATCAGGACAGGTGGCGGCTGAGTTTCTGTGTGTTTTCTCACCATAGTAAACATCTCCCAGGTGGGAAATCTACTTCTTAACAGCCTCTCGAAGACAAAATGAAGGGAGGGGACAAGTGTAAGCTTCCTCTGATAGACAACATATGTTACCTTTCTGCTGTAACAGTGGTTTATATTAGGACTAGTCACAAAATGTGGATACATTCTGTATATGTAACTGCATTATTACACTTTAATTACAACTAATCTTTGATAACTCCTACTCAATTCTAAGCTCTTTATGGTAACTGTGACTATAATCGCTGACTCAGCCCCTAAAATTTTAAGGAACACCTCCTTGTACATCTCTCATTACAGTTTGCCAACATAAAACCTGAAATGTTTGATTTTTTTAAATAATTGTTTATAATTTATAATTGTTTGTATTGTTAGCATATGATATAACCTGTATAAAAATATAATTATTATAAACAGTATGTTGTTTAGTAATGCAACTAAATGCCTTTTTGGGTTACATATTAAAGGGTATTGGTCACCAGATTTTTGCTACCCCATCTGAGAGCAGAATAATGTAGGTGTAGAGAGCCTGTATCACTTACTCGGCTGCTTGCTGTTATGTCGATAAATTAATTGCTTTACTGCATATCTAGCAGTTCTCTGAATGCTGAGTGCTATATAAACCCTGCCCCACCACTGATTGGGCACCTTGCACCCATGTACATGTACACAGAAAGCTGCAAATCAGTGGTGAGGGCGTGGTTATGCACAGCTCATGAATATGGAGGACTACATGGCAGCAGGTCCACTAGTCCTTTAAAGATCTACTGCTGATAAAACAGTGATTTTATTAAAACCAGACTCAGCAGCCCAGTATGTGAGACATTGCTGGAATTAGGGTCTCTGTTTCTACTTTATGTTGCTTTCAGATTAGGTGGCAAAAACCTGGTAACAGATTCTGTTAAGTAGTGGCCAGGAATTCTTGTAGTTCAATTATGGGTCCAAAAATTATCAAATTAAACCAAATTTCCATCAAAACTCAACAGCCGATGCTAGTATTGTGAAATAAACGCTGCTCCAGATCCAATACAAAGGTGTCCAATACTGTCTTTAAGAAAAGAGGGTAAATTGGATTTAACCTGGATATAAAAAGAAGAGGAAGGCCCAGGTGTGTAACTGTATAAGAAAATAAGTACATCAGAGTCTACTGCTTGAGAAACAGATGCCATGCGGGACCTAAGTTGGAGGTTTCCTTAAATAGTATGTACCAAATACCAGTGTCATCTGGAACAGTAAAAGGACAACTCTGGTATGCTGACCACACTGGTAGAGTTGTGAAGAAAGCCATAATTAAATTTAGAAACAAGCGGTTTGGTGAGAAAAAGAACCCTGGCTTCTTGAAAAGAATATTATGGAGAAATGAGCCTAAATCTGGCTGTTATGATTCGGTAACCGAGGAGGATAACAGAGAAATAGGCTAGGCAACCAGACACCCAGAGA
Organism: Oophaga pumilio; assembly: GCA_009801035.1. Lineage (NCBI taxonomy): Eukaryota > Metazoa > Chordata > Amphibia > Anura > Dendrobatidae > Oophaga > Oophaga pumilio. The sequence goes on along the minus strand of VIAB01002929.1, from coordinate 11,948 downwards.
GGTTGGTAACTTAGCGGATTGCAGACCCCTAAACTGACAACACAACTAGAATTAGCTGTGGGACATACCTACAATGCCCTAGACGCCTCAACACAGCCTAAAGAGAGAAAGGGGAAAGCTAAACTGCCCCGGAGTAGAGCACCAAAGGAATAGATAGCCTCCGAACATATATTTCCGGTGAGACAGATGAAGTACAAAACACAGGCAGAAAATAGAGTGAGCAAATGCTGGGGCCCAAACAGTCTGGATAGAACAGGACAGGAAAGGATACTGTCTGCAATCCCTCAAAAACCCTTAGAGAAATTCCAACATGTATGATATGCAAAAATACTGAGGCCACACGACCTCTCCCCCACTAAATCAGAACTCTGGTGTGAACTGGACGCAAAACAAAAGATACTGAAATAACTGGGGACTAGAACTACCGAAAAGACTGACAAAGCTGTGGCAAAGGAAAACAGAGTCCAGCACAGGTCCCCGCAGGGAACCCGGCTGAACTCACACCAGCAAGGCAGAGAACAGAGAAAAGCAAAAATGCCACAGAGTAAAACAGACAAATAACTTATCTGAAAGATGCAGGACAAAGCAGGGAGCAAGCAGACTTCCAGAAGGCTCAGAAAGAAGACCAAATCACCGGCAACCACTAGGGGAAGGCAGCTCACTTAAATCTCTCCAGTCAGTAACACCTGATCTCCAATCATCCTCTTCAGGTGATTGACTTCTGTCAGCCAGACCAGTTCAATTACCAGCAGCAACCACCAGAGGGAGCCCAAACTCAGAAGCCAGATTAAAAGTGTTCACAACATCTGACGATGTACAATAGCTGGAATTTGATGGGCCTGTATATTGGTGTATTGACTCTCCCCTATGGAATATGTCTGGGGAGGAGTTGGCAAGCTTTTCTACATGTTGGATGGTTGTCCAGTTCTGCCAAAATTATTGGCATTAATCAAATGTGAATGGGGACCTTTATGCCCCCCAAAAAACATCATCAGAGTCTCAGCTTTTTTCAAAACTTGAGGGCAGCCATTGCTTTTACAAGGAATGATTGGCTGACAGCAATTCCTCCCAATTCAAGTTTGCAATATCTGCAGTTAGAGAAATGTTGATATTTCTGTTCAATTATTGTCATTAAAATACAATTAAATGTTCAATTAGATGCAAAATGTAGGCTAGTGTATGTGCGAATCTGTCTCTACCTGGGTGTATTTGTGCTAAGTCAATATGTACTTTTCAGTGTCCCTCAACTACAAATAATCATGAAAAACGAACACCAAAAATACAGCTAGAAAGGTTAAATTTGAAATACTCCAAAGTATGAACGAAGAAATCTAAAACACAAAACTTAGTTCATGCTGAATATTTGTATGCGGAGGAAAAAGGTAAACACATCACAGATCTTGTTTTGTGCCTTAAGGTTCATTTATTCGCATTTACTGGCTGCAAACCAGGGCAAACAGGAGTGCAAATAAAATGCTTTGAATACATTACTTTATCAAACAATCATTCAGTGTCTTCTTCCTAGGTAAACCATGTATTACATTCCGCTGCTCTGTAGCCAAGTGTCTGTTATGACTCTATCATGGTGAAAAATAGTATTTGCTTATATATATATTGTATATCAATATGTAATAAACAGGTGTAGAATGATATCATAAATAATTTCAAGAGAAATACCTTTAAAGATTGTAAAAGGTTTAGATTATTGAATTAAAGTGTTTGTGTCAATAATATAGGTCAAAGATACAAAAAAGCAATACATTCCTAACTGCCAGAGGCATAGCTAGAGGTTCATCATGCGGTAGGGTTAATTACAGAGATTCTAATGGAGAACATTGTGGAGAGTACCAAGACAGTGTATAGAGACTTAAAGGCCATGCAATGCTCCTTTGTGAATTTACAAATGCAAATATCCTCTTCAGGGAGGAAGAGGACTTGAACTCCAGAAACCCCATTTGCAGGCACATGTTTTGGGTTGTTTGCCCCTTCTCAGTGCAAAGCAGGAGATCTGATTTTGCTAAGCAAGAGGCCTCTGACTGGGGGTCTAAGAGGGAACATTTTTCATTGTGGAGAGTGAGTGCCAAGCAGGCTTAAGGAAACTTATAGGCCATGCAATGCTCCTCAATCCCCCCAATCCAGTTTGTTCTCATAGAAATTGTCCCCTTTGATGTCACTAATAATAATAAATAATAATCTTTATTTTTATATAGCGCTAACATATTCCGCAGCGCTTTACAGTTTGCACACGTTATCATCGCTGTCCCCGAAGGAGCTCACAATCTAGATTCCCTATCTGTATGTCTTTGGAATGTGGGAGGAAACCAGAGTACCCGGAGGAAACCCACGCAAACACAGGGAGAACATACAAACTCCTTGCAGATGTTGTCCTTGGTGGGATTCGAACCTAGGACTCCAGCGCTGCGAGGCTGCAGTGCTAACCACTGAGCCACCGTGCTCACCTCACTACTACCAACAGAAACCTACTTGGTGTTCCCGTTCCTTTGTCCCTGTGCTAAAACTGTAAGAGGGTTTCCATCTACCATGTGCCATTTACAATATTGGTGGTCTCCAATGTGGCACAGGGGTCTATGTGCTCTTTCATGCACCAGGGCAATGCCTATCTCCTACCTCTCCTAGGCCTATAGCTATGGCCCTGCCAACTATTGTAGATGTGTTTGATAAGTAAAAAATGTATGGAACACATTGGAATTTTTTTTTTGGAAAAGGACTTATATAATGTACTTGTAGCATGTAAAATATAATGGCTTCAATTTCCAATAATATTTCAACATTTTTTTTAGGAATAAAACATCTTGATGGCTACAGTCAGCTAAAGACTTCATGTCTCCTGGATCTATCACAGAGCTCTTCCTTTTCGATCAAGTCCAAGTATGGTACGTTGGAATTAGCTATAAACTTTAAAATTATAAGAAATTAAGCAGCACTGAAAGGGTGAAGCCATGCTGTTAGCACAAGGACCCCAGAGGAAATCTGTGGACAGCAGTGTTTAGACTGCATGCGGTCTGTAGTAAATATGAAATATTCATGTCCTTCACGGGCCTGTGATGTAACTCTCCCCCACAGCCAATGCTCACTACCCCGGTCTTCTAGCCACAGCCCCCTATGTCAGAAAATAAAATAAACTCATTTTGTTGGTATAACCTTCTAACAATGATGTTTATGTTTTTACAGTCATTCTCATTTTCATTGGTTTGTAACATCCGTGTCCTCTAGGCCTCTTGGCTAATTCTCTACAGAATAAAGCTAGTGTTGGATTGTCTTCACACAATGATCGACATAAGAAAACTGATATATGTCCCTGAAACTGCAGGTGATGCCGTATTATAGAATAGAGCAAAAAAAAAGTACATAATATAGATAATGGTATAAAAGAGGCCAGATATCCTTTTGGTGAAGACCAATCTATGTCCACTGTGGATGCTAGCTAGACTGAATATTGACCTAGTCATGGAGTCATTTTAATCCAGGCAGAATGGGGCATGTTTAGCAAAACTGTCTACTTCAAAGACAAAGACAGACTATACAGTCTTAAAATGAGACAAATTAATAAAGTTGGTCATGCTGTTGGATAAATCTGTCTAATTTTAAGACTATCTATTTTAAGTTTCTAGCATCTATTACTTTTTTCCAGAAATGGGCTCCATAATTTTGCCCATTTTTTGCGCACTATGTCACACATGAAGTCTTTCCCCTCTAAGTGAGGTCAAGTCTAAATCATCATAGATATGGTGTAAGTCGTGGAAAATAGCGTTTGGACAAAAATTTGACCAGAATTCTGGCACTTAGCTTGTTAAATATGCACCAATATGCACAATGATTTCAAGGGTCGAACCATAAACAGTTATCATTTTTCTACGGATAAAGTAAATATTGTATTATCACTGTGATCCCAACCAACTATGAAAATAGAGAATCAAGCCCCCAGTTGGAATAGAACAGTGATCATACATGAGTAGAAGCACTATTTTCAATGTCTTTGGGACTGACAAGCTATACTCAGCAGCGGAGCCGCCAACATTTACCTATCCTGTGATAAATGTTATTTATAGTCCAGCCCCTTTAATTCTGCCAATTGCATCAACAATTAACCATTCAGTGTTTAATTGTGTCAAAGTGATAACTAATTACGATTGAAATTTTAGGATTTCATTAGATACAATTCTTTGCTAGAAATCAACACATCCAGCGTTGGACTCACCCCACCAACCAGAGAATCCTCCGTTTTGCCCTGCACTCTCTTTTAGGGGCATCCAAAGCGGTAGACCTCTCGGCCACTGTGAATCACTCTCATCGCTGTACGCACCATTTGTTCTATTATAATGCTTGATCACAACTTGATCCATCTGTGTACGTGATGAAGGTCAGAGTGACTGACCGAAATGTTGTACACTCATTTTTGGATTGCAAATAAATTTGCTACTACTTCATATCTATATGAGTGCCCAGTTCTTTTAATTTACAGTATGCAAGGTCTTGGCCTCTACTAGCACAACATCCAGCCTAGAGTGCTCTCATTTAAAGAGAAATACAATAGGACCCCTGAGTTGCGGGACCCAGTGCCAAGTGGCAACCCCTCCCTGATTGGTGTCTGAATTTCAACAGTATCTACATCCAAACTATGTATAGGGGAGCTATGGGAGGTGAGCTGTGGGCTGCAATCATATTGTATATAGGGGATCTGTGAGGTCCATCATGCTGTTTACAGGGAGCTGTGAGGACCATCATACTGTACATAGCAGAGTTGTGGTGACGTCATATTGCATTTAGGAAGCCATGATGCCGTATATAAAGGAGCTGTGGGGGCATCCTACTGTATATATGGACCTGTAAGGGTCATCATACTGTATATAGAGGCACTGTGGAGACATCATACTGCAAATAGTGGGACTGTGAAACATTATAGTGTAGAGGGAGCTGTGATGGCCAACATGCTGCTTATAGGGAGTTTTGAGGACCATTTTACTGATTATAGAAAGGCTGTGTGGACATCATACTGCATTTATGGGTTGTAAGGGGGATCATACTGTATACAGGGAAGCTGTGGGTCATCATGCTGTGTTGTTGAGACATCAAACTTTGCTGGGGGTACTCTAGGGTCATCATACGGTGCATGTGGGGGGAAATTCAATGTGGGGGTATCATACACTATGTGGGGCATCATACTTAAAGGGAGTCATGAAAGAGGTATCATAATAAGTGAAAACATTAAGGAGCTTCTCTGGGCTAATGGCATTGATGACCTAATTCTCAGATAGGTAGCTGAAATCGGATCCATGGGGGTCCAACGCCTAGCACCCCTGCTGTAATCGCCTCTTGCAGTGGCCAGATGGAAACATTTATGGAGCTTCACTATACAACTCTCTCCTTTTTGTCATTTCGCATTATCAATAATTGGATTTTCCTGACCTGAGCTAATCTTCTTTAAGCACTGCATTATGCTGAATCCTAACAGTGTATGCCATTATGTGATTGCTCATATATTATTTGCATACTTGTGGTCATATGCCGAATAACTTATCTTCAATGTTTTAACATTAGAATTCAGAGAAGCAAAAACATTAACTAGTCGGCAAGTGATCACAAATATGCAACTGTGTGATCACGTAACAACCGATCAAATCATCAAGCAGAGCTGAATCCTAACATTGTTTATCTTATGGTAATAACGTAAACTACGGTGATTGACAAGAGTTAGCCCTGGACCAAAAACTGCAAGCATGGTGAGAACATACAAACTCCTTGAAGATGTTGTCCTTGGTGGGATTTGAACCCAGGGACCTCCATGCTGCAAGGCTACTAACCAATGAGCCACTGAGCTGATTTTCAAGCATTTAATTAAAGTTCTAATAAAGCAAAAATCTGAAACTCTTAAACTCCTATAACTGCTCATGCTTATCTATAGAGCATGCGTGCTTGACTTTATATATCTCTTGGTGTCAGGAGTTGCTGTAGAAGCTAAACCCACTAACTAGAATTTAAGCCATGTAGTGTATACTCTAGAAATTCACACAGTAATAATATAAAGCCTATTTTTAGAAAAATTAAATACCTAGGACTCCCAAGTTAACAGTCTTTAAACATTATTAAAGGTAGAAGTGCTCTTATTTCAAATATGTACTACAGACCGCACACCATACAACAAACCTCAACCAAATATTTAGCTCACGGCTGGTAGAAAATACATGAGTGGATTTGTTTTTATCCATGAATGTGCTCTACCCTCCTATCTTCCTTAGATACCTCTAGCCTGGTATTCCTGGAGGTGGAGGTACATCCCATTTCTTGGCAAGCGAGTTCAGGGCAGAGTGTCTCATTTTAGATTCTTGGCTGGGGAACAGGCAGGGGAAGAGCTTGCTTGCGTCTAAAGACCTCAGCACTGCTGTTAGATTTATGCCCATAGGCTTTCAACTTGTGTGGGCTATTCTGAAGTCTGAGTGAGAAACCTGGGAATATACAAGCTTTAGCTCTGTGCTCAACTGCTTATGAGCAGAAAATGTGTGTGGTGTACAAGTTTACAGTTAAACTGTAAAGCGCTGCGGAATATATTGGCGCTATATAAATAAAGATTATTATTATTATTATTATTACAGGGTCAGGATAAGGTATTTTGGGGCCCTAGGCAGATGAAGCCCCATGGGCCCCTCCCCACCTGAACCCTCAGCTGCCAGGTAAAGGAATGGGTCAGAAACTGCGATAACAGGACCCCTAACACCCCCCTCCTCCTCCGATTGGGTCAGATAACAAGCTCTGATGACCACTTCCACTAGAATTGTTACCTGTTTCACTAAGAAATACTGGCAAAAGTAAAAAAAAGTGGTGTACTCTAGAGGGGAGCTCAACAGGGAGCGTGTTTTCATAGTTACAGTTGTGCTCAAAAGTTTGCATACCCTGGCAGAATTTTTGCTTTCTTGGCCTTTTTTCATAGAATATGAATGATAACACCAAAACTTTTTCTCCACTCATGATTAGTGGTTGGGTGAAACCATTTATTGTCAAACTACTGTGTTTTCTCTTTTTAAATCATAATGACAACCCAAAACATCCAAATGACCTTGATCAAAAGTTTACATACCCTGGTGATTTTGGCCTGATAACATGCACAGAAGTTGACACAAATGGGTTTGAATGGCTACTAAAGGTAACATCCTCACCTGTGACCTGTGACAAATGGCAGGAAAATTGTTCGGGGTGCAAAGAAAAACCCACAAATAACATCAGCTGAAATACTGGGCTCTCTGAAAACTAGCGGTGTGTCTGTTTCAAGATACACAATAAGGAGGCACTTGAAGAAAAATGGGTGGCATGGTTGAGTCGCCAGAAGAAAGCCATTACTGCACAAATGCTACAAAGTATCTCGCCTACAATACACAAAATAGCACAGAGATAAGCCTCAAAACTTCTGGAACAAGGTAATTTGGAGTGATGAGACCAAAATTTAAGTTTTTGTCCACAACAATAAACATTAGATTTGGAGAGAGGTCACCGCCATCACACAGTAGTGTCTGCGCTCTACCCTGCGCCACCAATGATTCTTATAGGGTCCGTCTGAACCATGACTGCCCATATACCAGGGAAATACTAGGATTCTCCCTGACTATACTGGTCTCACTTACGAATTCTAATACACCAACCTGGTGTCTAGACACTTCCTATTGAAAGGCGACCAAATTTTGATAAAGGCCATACGTGGCCGAAACGTCACAGACGTCGCATCACTTTCAATAAAATTTGTTCACTATTTGCAAAACTGAAACATTTCTACGTGTGCAGTGATTTCTCTTTGATTTTGGACATTTGGACCATTGGTCCCTTCTCACTAGCACTGTATAGGGCAACCTTCTGGCCGAGTGCTAACCATTTATCCACTTCTAGGCCTGTATGTGTAGTCTGTGCATACCGTATATTTATTATTTATGTCATATATTACTTATAGGCATATGACTGGTAATGTATTATGGGTAAATTATATGCGCAAGTGCATGTTTGACATTTACCGTATTTTTCGGACTATGAAACGCACAGGACCATAAGACGCACCCCAAATTTTCAGAAGGAAAATAGGAAAAAAAATTAATACGTCAAATGGGGATCCGTCTTACAGTCTGAATTCAGCTTACCAGGGGAAATCAGTAGCGCTGGTAGAGCGTGGTCACAGGGGGTGTTCGGTGGTCCGGCAATGATATGACTCCCATTCCAGACTGGTGCTGAAGGGTCTGCGGAGCTCATGGTCCGGGGGCTCCGCCGACATTTTATGAAAGCCCGAAGCCCCCGCACATCCTTTGTTGTGAAGCGGTGGCCTCCAGGAAATCCCATCCCAGGCTGGTGCGGCAAGTTTTGCGAAAGCCAGGAGCCCCACACTTCCCCACTGCTGTGATGCAGTGGCCTCCAGGAAAATGGCCTCTGGGAAAATAGCCGCCAGATGGGCGCATGTGCAGATTGGTGATCTTGGCACCAAGATCTCGTTGCCGAGATCTCAATCTGCGCATGTGCCGCTTCCGGCAGCCATTTTCCCGGAGGCCACCCATCCCAGCCATGGAAGTGCTTGGGCTCCAGGCTTTCAGAAAATGTCAGCGGAGCCCCGCACCGCCGAATACTGCCGCACCAGCCTGGGAAGGGAATGTGATCATTGCCCTGCAGCGTCGAACCACTGAAGAATCACCCGACTCCTGCTGCCACCACACTACATGTAAGTATATTCCGACTATAAGACACACCCACTGTCGGACAAAGTCAGAAAATGGCCCCTGTGCAAGAACAATACATGGGCCCTTTGCAGCCTAAGATCTCATAAAAATGCAAAATTGCACCTGATTTGGAGGTATAAATGGGCCGCCCTTACCTCTGGGGCCCCTGTGCGGCTGCACAGGTTGCACCAATGATATATGCGCCCCTGGACACACCCCCATTTTCCCCAAAAATTTTTGGGGAACAAAGTGTGTGTTATAGTCCGAAAAATATGGTATTTAGATTTAGGAAAAATCTGTTATGAGTATAGATACATGCACCAATGACTTTTTATAATGATCCTTTACACTATAGATGTGTCATTCAATGATGAGGCAATGTATGTGACATTATTACATTTGGCATAGATGCAATTTATACAACAAAATATCACTATACTTTAAGTTGGTTTACTACTTTTATGATTCTACTCTGCATGTAGAGTTGATTCTGCATATGCAGTCTTTATCAACATCATATGCTGAGGTTTTTATTTTTGTGCTTTGGGGCGGGCCTGTGTGCAGATCTTTTCTTAGTTTCTCTGGCCTAAAGCACCATGATAAGACTCTGCTTACAGTCCAGCCCTGAAGCACGAGCACTGAAAACTGAAAACTGAAAACTTCTAGCACTGATTACACAAGAACCACAAGATGGATTTCTTCACCACAGGTACCGTTTTAATCAGTATAACACTGTCAACTTGACAATGCCTGTAGTTTACTTAGCAAAATCCTGCTGACAGGATCGCTTTAAAGATGAGGATATTTGGTATCACTGAATCTGTAAAAGTCTGATGTATCAAAATATAAAAATAATTTACCCTTATAGTAAATGCCATAAAGAAAAAATAAAACTGACCTTAAACATATAATGAAAGGCCATCAAAATGTCATGTACCCATAAATGGTACCAATAAAAGCTAGAGCTCAACATGCAAAAGACAAGTCCTCATACTGCTCCGTTGAAAAATAAATAAGCTGTGGGTCTCAGAAGGTGATGACACAAACTGCATTTTTTTTAATATAGTTAGTTACAAATTTTGTTATGATTTGGTAAACCCATAATCAAATTGACCTAAAAATCATGTTTAATAGTCAGATTTATTGCAAACTGAATGTTATATAAACAAAACCCAAAAACAATGATAGAGTTGAGTTTTTTCAACATTTCACCCTACTCTGAATTTTTTTTAACAGTTTTTCAATACATTATATACTCAAACCTACAACTGGTCCCACAAAAAACAAGCTCTCCTATGGCTATGTTGATGGAAAAAAATTATGGGTCATGGAAGAAGAGGCATAGAAGGTGTTAGATATTGTACTACAACGTATCAAAAGAGGTTTTCAGACAACAGTAAACACATTTCCTTAGGTATTCCCACGGCAGTGCTGCGTATTGATGCTGGAGACTCACGTGAGTTTCTCGCATTACACTCGCAATTATGACCCCTGCCTTACGAGCATTTTCCCATGTATACCTAGGCCAGCTTTCGTGCATCCCACTGCATAGGCATAAAGTGGACTACATTGCTAATAGAATCATTGTAATAAGCTTTACTTCTCAGTATATTAATTTTCTTTAGATTCACTATTTTATACTACTAAAAAGTTACACTGACTCTGTACGGTGTATTCCAGTTGTACAGGCATTCGATTGCTGGTGCCAATTACTGGAATTGGTGCATTGGTCACCACGACAGTCAGTGTTTGGTTGTAGCAGTCATATGCAATTCTCGCCGGAAGAGGGAACAAATGAGACCAGCAAAGTCTCTTAGCAGCAATAGAAGAGGTACGGTGTGGATAAGTAGGGTGGGTATGGTTTATTTGATTTTTTTTTTTGCTCTTATTAGAGACTGCTGTAAAGCTTCTTTAACCCCCTGGTCCCCGAGCCTGTTTTTACCTTCATGAGCAGGCCAAGTTTTACAATTCTGACCAGTGACACTTTACGAGGTAATAACTCTGGAATGCTTCAATGGATCCCACTGATTCTGAGATAGTTTTGACACATTATATTTCATGATAGTGGTAAAATTTGTTCAATATGATTTGCATTTATTTGTGAAAAAAAATGGGAATTTGGCAAAATTTAGCAATTTTCAAACTTTTAATTTTTATGCTCTTCAATCAGAGAGTTATGTCACACAACATACTTATAGTTACTAAATAACATTTCCCACATGACTACTTTACATCAGCACAATTTTTGAAAATAATTTTTTTTTTGTTTGGAAGTTATAAGGGTTAAAAGTTAACCAGCGATTTCTCTTTTTTTCCAACAAAATTTACAAAACCATTTTTTTAGGGACCACCTCACATTTGAAGTGACTTTGAGTGGCCTCAAGGTGTTCAAAACCACATTCAATAAGTTTATTAACTCTTCAGGTGCTTCACAGGAATTAATGAAATGTTTAAGAAAAACTTTAAACCCTTTTTTTATTTTTACAAGGGTAACAGGAGAAAATGGACCACAAATTTTATTGTGCAATTTCTCATGAGCAAAAAACAGTGTTTGGGTGCATGGCAGGGCTTGGAAGAGAAGGAGTGCAATTTGGCTTTTTGAATGTAAAATTGGCAGGAATAATTAGATTACACCATGTCACACTTGGAGAGCTCCTGATGTGCCTAAACAATGGAAACCACCCACAAGTGACCCCATTTTGGAAACTAGACCCTTGAGGAAACTTATCTAGATGTGTGGTGAGCACCTTGAGCCCCCAAGTGCTTCACAGAAGTTTATCATGTTGAGCCGTGAAAATAAAGAAATCCCATTTTTCCACAAATATGTTTTTTCATTCCAAATTTTACATTTTCACAAGAGTAATAGGAGATATTGCACCATACAGTTTGTTGTGCAATTTCTCCTGAATATGCAGATGCCCAATATATGGACGAAAGCTACTGTTTGGACACATGACAGGGTTTAGAAGGGAAGGAGCACCATTTGACTTTTTGAATGCAAAATTTGCTGAAATAATTAGCGGATGCCATGTCGTGTTTGGAGATCCCCTGATGTGCCTAAACAGTGGAAACTGCTCACAAGTGACACCATTTTGGAAAATAGACCCCTCAGAGAACTTATCTAGATGCGTCGTGAGCACCTTGAACCCCCTCAGATGCTTCACAGAAGTGTATAATGTTGAGTTGTGAAAATAAAATAATCACTAGAGATGAGCGACTTTGCCTCCGGGAGGGTTGAGTCGG
>VIAB01002928.1:0-11895 GCA_009801035.1 Oophaga pumilio | reverse complement strand
TGGGAGGAATATGGCTAAGCAACAGCACATGTGAAAAAGACTGGAGAAATACTAATATATCATAAACTAAACATGAGTCCACAGTGTGATGCTGCAGCAAAAAATGCAAATACAATTCTGGGATGTATTAACAGAAGCATACAGTCTAGATCACGTGACATCATTATCCCCCTCTACTCCTCTTTGGTCAGACCTCATCTTGAATACTGTGTCCAGTTTTGGGCACCACATTTTAATAAAGACATCAACAAACTGGAGCAAGAACGACCAGAATGGTGACCAGTCTGCAAACCATGTCGTATGAGTAATGGTTACAGGATTTGGGAATGTTTAGCTTGCAAAAAAGAAGACTGAGAGGAGACTTAATAGCTGTCTACAAATATCTCAAGGGCTGTCACATTGTAGAAGGATCATCTTCATTCTCATTTGCACATGGAAAGACTAGAAGCAATGGGATGAAACTGAATGGGAGGAGACACAGATTAGATATTAGAAAAAACTTTTTGAAAGTGAGGGTGATCAGTGAGTGGAACAGGCTGCCACGAGAGGTGTTGATTTCTCCATCAATGTACGTCTTGAAACAGAGGCTGGACAGACATCTGTTAAGGATGATTCAGTGAATCCTGTTTTGAGCAGGGGGTTATACCAGATGACCCAGGATGTCCCTTCCAACTATACCATTCTATGATACTATGATTCTAAGGCTGCATTACACTGAGGTGAATTTTATTATGGGGTGCATTGTATCATGGGGTGCATTATACTATAAGGTGCATTATACTGCTATGGGGCTGCATTATACTGCTGTGGGGGTGCATTACATTATGTGGGTGCACTATACTATGTGGGTGCATTATACTATGCGGGTGCATTTTACTATGTGGGTGCACTACACTATGTGGTGCATTATACTAATATGGGGTGCATTATACTACTATGGATCTGCATTATATTGCTAAGGGGGTGCATTATATTATAGAGTGCATTATAATACTATGGGGATGCATTATACTATGGGGTGCACTATACTATGGGGCTGCAATATAATACTATAAGGCTGCATTATAGTATGGGGGTGCATTATACTACTATGGGGTGCATTATACTATGGGGTTGCATTTTATTATGAGGTGCATTATGCTGCTATTGAGTGCATTATACTGCTATGGGGTTGCACTATAGTGGTATGGAGTGCATTATATTCTGAGTGCATTATAATACTATGGGGTGCACTATACTATTGGGGTGCACTATACTATGGGGCTGCATTATACCACTATGGGGCTGCATTACACTATTATGGATGACTATGGGGCAATATGGAGAGACATAAGGCAGAATGGGTGGACACATGGGGTCCAGAATGGAAGGACACGTGGGGTTCAGAATGTGGGTATTCTTACTGTAGGGGCTAATTAGAGGATATTATTTTGAGGATACTGTTTTCAGTGTGGGGAGGAGAGATCCTGCTACTGTGCAGGGCGACACAATCACTTTATCCTTCATCTGGCATAGCATAGAGGTTGGAGAAAAATTGGGGAATGTACTCTAGATAACTGTGTTCTTTTCTGCAGAGATGAGTCCTGGCTGGAATAAGTGATGGTGGGCTGAACTAGATGAAGAAGAAAAGCGAAGATGAAGGACTTCAACTAGAGACATCACCGGTGAGTCAGTGTGTTACCTGTGCTCTTACACTATGTACTGTATACAGAGCTCCTGTGTATAATGTAACTGGTGATTACTGTATTACCTGTACACTATATACATCGTTCGTGTGTATATTGTTACTGGTGACCACTGTATTACCAGTGCACTATATGCTGCGTTCATGTGTATAATGTCACTGGTAATTCCTGTATTACCTGCACACGGACACTGTAAACTAAGTACAGATCTCCTGTGTATAATGGTAATAGTATTTTTTTATTCATGATCAGTATTGTAGTATTGGGTCACTATGTGGTGGTAATATGTGGTCTGGTCATGGCGTTATGGTATTTGTTCCTTGTATGTGATATTATTGTTCACCATGTGGTGGTAACATGTGGTCTTGTCATGATGTGGTGGTTTTTGTTACTTGTATGTGGTATTATTTGATCACTATATGGTGGTAATATGTGGTCAGGTCATAGTGCGGTGGTACAACCCTTGTGATATTATTGGTCATTTTAAAAATTTAAAAATAAATAACAATATACTTTAATTGTATTGGATATTTTAACAAATGTTTAGTAAGTTACAGTAGAGTAAGGCCCAGCCAAAAGAGCCTACCTTATCGTGGTGGAGGATTAAAAAATCTTTTGGCCAAAACAAAATGCTTCTTGCTATGTATGTGGTGATGGGAATTGCAAATGTGTGATTGGTGAGGATGTGGTGCAGAAGTGGAGTTTTTCCAAGAGAGGGTGGTGGGACTGTGGCAGGTTCGAGAGTTGGAGGCGGGGCTTGGGCGGAGCCTGGGTGGATTTTCAAGGGGGCCCCAAAAATTTTGACAGTATAGGGCCCTGAAATTCCCCAGCCATCTCACATCCTCCTCATAACTGTACCTCCACATACAATCCTTTTTCTCTAGACTCACATGGCCACAACATGTCCTATCCTGCTCCCACCTTCAAACGCTCTGTCTGCAACTCCTCATTGCTGGCGACATAACCCCAAATCCTGGCCCTCCTCAACACATACCCAAACTCATTTCTAGCACCCTGCCGCGATCCTCTACAATAGATTGCAAGGAAAATCCCCGTATGTAGCCGAATATTTTTTTAATGACCTGAAGAAGACTCTAGGGTGTAGGAGTCGGAACGCGTTGTCCTATAATTTTTTATTACCTCAATAAAGCACATATTTATATAAAACATCTATGTGAATCTCTATACGGGAGCGCCAGCTACATACTGGATACTTTAATTTTCCTTGCTATCTATTGTTTTAGACAAGGATGTCTGAGGGCCTATTCCGTGTGCCCAGTCAGCCAAACTGCAGACCGTTCCCCTTGGATTCCTTTCGGATCCCCTTTCAATGCTTCATTTTCGCCTTTGACTGGGCGAGTGCAAATATATAAACGTGAAATTTACACCTAATTTCTAATACACTTAGATCGTGCCAGCCCCCACTTCCCCGGTCCCCTTACCTGGAGCACTATGGAATGCACACTCTGTCCGCAACAAACTGTCATATATCCATGACCTCTTTATCACTAACTCTCCTTCCTTGGCATCATTGAAACCTGTCTCACCCCCTCCGACTCTGCCTCTCCAACAGCACTTTCTTATGGTGGATTCAATCTCTCTCACACCCCTCGTCCCAGCAACAAACGTGGTGGAGGAGTTGGCTTGTTCCTGTACGATACCTGCTCCTTTACCCCAATTCCACTACTATCCTCCGCTACTCTTCCATTATTTGAAGTGCACTCCGCCCGCATCTACTCCCTCCAACCTCCAGCTGGCTGTCATCTACCACCCCCCAGAATTAGCCATCCCCACCTTTTTCGACTACTTCACCACCTGGCTACTTCATTTCCTTTCTGCTGACATCCCAACTATCATCATCTCTGACTTCAACATCCCCATTGACATTTCCACCTCAGCTGTCTCTAAACTTTTATCACTGAATACCTCCTTTGGTCTCACTCAATGGTCCTCCGTGGCCACTCAGAAAGATGGCCACACACTGGACCTTATCTTCACCCGCCTCTTTTCCCTTACTAATCTCACTAACTCACCCATCCCTCTGTCTGATCACAACCTACTGACATTCTCTTCCCTCTCCTCTCCTACTACGCAACCCCCCCTCCACAAACTCACTCACCCTCACAGAAATCTCAAACACCTAAATTTACACTCACTCTCTGAGTCCCTTCTCCCTCTTACAGACATAGCTTCCTTACATAACACAGATGCTGCTGCCTCTTTATATAACAGCAACACTCGATTCGGCAGCCCCCTCACACACAGCAAAACTTGTACAATCAACAGGCCACCCTGGCTGACTAGCCTGACAAAAGAACTGAGATGGGCTTCCAGGGCTGCTGAGCGGAGATGGAAGAGCTCCCGTACTGCCAAACACTTTATCGCATACAAGCAGTCCATTGCCAGCTTCAAGTCCACACTCACTGCCGTAAAACAAACTTACTTCTCATCTCTCATATCCTCCATGTCTCTCAACCCTAAACAGCTTTTCAACACTTTCAATTTTCTACTCTGTCCCCAGCACCTCCTCCCTCCTCTCATTTCTGCTGAAGACTTTGCCTTTTTTTAAGCAGAAAATCGATAACATCAGAGAAAGATTTGTCCCGCAGCCCCCAATGTCCCTCCTCTTAATTGCTCAGCCCTGTTCTTCCAACACCAGCTTCTCCACCAAGACAGAACATCAGCTTTCCACCCTTCTGTTAAGATCACATCTCACCACTTGCACGCTTGACCCACTCCCATCCCACCTCATCCCTAACCTCGCCACAGTCTTCATCCCAACCCTAACACATCTCTTCAACCTTTTACTTACAAATGGTGTCTTCCCCTCATCTTTAAAACATGACTCAATCACACCTATCTTCAAAAAGACCTCCCTCGACCCATCCTGTGTGTCTAGCTATCGCCTATTATCACTTCTCCCTTATGCCTCAAAACTACTGGAACAACATGTCCATCTTGCACTGTCCTCCCACCTCTCTTACTGCTCCCTCTTTGACTGGCTACAATCTGGCTTTCGACTGCATCACTCAACTGAAACTGCCTTAACTAAAGTCACCAATGACCTACTAACCACCAAGAACAAGCGACACTTCTCTGTCCTCCTTCTCCTGGACCTGTCTTCTGCCTTTGACACTGTGGACTATTCCCTCTTGTTACAGATTCTCTCATCTCTTGGCATCAAAGATTTGGCCCTATCCTCAATTTCGTCATATCTAAAAGACCGGACATTCAGTATCTCCCTCTCCCACACCTCCTCCTCACCTCGCCCCCTGTGTGTCGGTGTTCCCCAAGGCTCAGTTCTAGGACCCTTACTCTTCTCCATTTACACCTTTGGCCTGGGACAGCTCATAGAATCCCATGGTTTGCAGTATCATCTCTACTCCAAAGATATGCAGATCTACCTATCTGGACCTAACATCACCTCCTTACCAATCAAAATCCCACAATGTCTGTCCGCTATTTCATCTTTCTTTTCTGCTCGCTTTCTAAACCTGAACATGGACAAAACAGAACTCATCATCTTTCCCCCATCTCACTCTAGCCCTCCACCAGACCTACCCATCAATGTCAATAGCTGCTCACTTTCCCCAGTCCCACATGCTCGGTGCCTCAGGGTGATCCTCGACTCTGCCCTCTCTTTCAAGCCACATATCCAAGCCCTTGCCTCCTTCTGCCGACTCCAACTCCAAAATATTTCCGGGATCCATACATTCCTTGACCAGGAAGCTGCAAAAATGCTCGTACACGCCCTCATCGTCTCCTGCCTCGACTATTGCAACCTCCTACTCTTTGGCCTCCCCTCTAGCACTCTTGCACCACTCCAATCTATCCCAAACTCTGCTGCTCGATCAATCCACCTGTCTCCCCATTATTCCCCAGCCTCTCCTCTCTGCCAAGCCCTTCACTGGTTTCTGGTTTCCTATTGTCCAGAGGCTCCAGTTCAAAACCCTAACTATGACATACAAAGCCATTTGCAACCTGTCTCCTCCATACACCTGTGACATGGTCTCCCTGTACTTACCTACATGCAATCTTCGATCCTCTTAAGATCTTCTTTACTCCCGTTTTATCTCTTCTTCCCACAACCGCATACAAGACTTCTCTTATGCTTCCCCCATACTCTGGAACTCTCTATCCCAACACATCAGACTTTTGCCTACCATGGAAACATACAAAAGGAACCTGGAGACCCACCTCTTCTGAAAAGCCTATAACCTGCAGTGATTCTCAGTCTACTGAACCACTGCACGACCAGCTCTATCCTCTCCTAGTGTATCCTCACCCATTCCCTGTAGACTGTGTCTTGTCTTCTTTTGTACTTGTGTGTGCCTTGTATTGCTCATGTTAATAATAAAACCTGTAGGATTAGTAGTGGATAGGTGTCTTACAGACACTTCTCCGTTACTAAGCCATGGGCTTGATGTCACCTGACAATACAAAGGTGACATCAACCGCACAAATATTACCCCACTTGCCACCACTACAGGGCAAGTGGGAAGAGCAGGGTAAAGTGCCACAATTGGCACATCTTGGATGCACCAATTGTGGGGCTGCTGCGGGCTGCTATTTTTAGGCTGGTAAAGGCCAAAATCCACGCGTCTCACCTGCCAGAGAATACAAGGCCGCAGCTCTCTGATTTTTCCTTGGCTGGTTAACAAAAGCAGGGAGACCTCACGTTTTTGTTTTTTTAAGGGGATCCCACTATTTTTTGCAAATCGTCCAAGGAAAGCATACTGCTGGGTCTGGTAATATCAGTATTGTAAGGTTCATGGATATTTGATCCTTACCAGCCTGAAATACCAGTCCCAGTAGTCTGCTTTATTCTGGCTGGTTAACAAATATACACTATTTTTTTCAATTATTTATTTATTAAAAAGGAGGGGACCTCTCTCTGTGTTTTCCTCCACTTCCTGTGTCATGTACGTCTGGCTGTGTCACAAGATTTACCATTATTTAAATGAGTACACATGCGTAGTAAGCTGCGTTCCCACACTTAATACACATGTGATTAGGAAGATAATGCAGTTTTACCGCATCTAATGAAAGTCTATGGGTAATTTACACAGTGGAGACTGAACGTCTCTGCTACATAAATAGACATGCTGCAGTCTGGAAAGATGCTACACATGTGCATCTCCACAGGGAAGCCGCAGGTGCCGATGCACGCATAGTGGGCATGGGATTTCTTGAAATTCCATCCACTATGCTGTAGCAGCTGGACGCTGAAGGTTGGAAGATGTGGATGTATGCAGCGTCCAACCCCCAGTGTTTACTGACTGTGTGCACTTAACCCAATATACCTGAAAACAGGAAATCATTTTTTTTCTTCCCAGAAGCCAACTTTCAATTAGCTTTATTTCAAGTTACAAAAACATTGCATGTAATGAAAAAATGCATCAAAAACGTATGCGGAAAAAAGGCATAAAAAACGCATGTAAAAAGCGCATCAAAAATGCAAGTGACCTGCCAGTCACCTCAGATTCAGATTTGGTGCAGATTTCACCTGCGTCAAATCCTGAACAAATACTGAACCATTCCCGATCGTGTGCACATACCCTAATTTTGCTGTTTGTATAATATACACTCTGCATTTAGTCTAGTGAGGGAGAGAGAGTTGTAGGAACAGGCACAGTGGCATAATAGAGTCTGTAGACAGAGATTAAGACTGTGGAGTCCTTGCAAAATATATAGCTGGTTATTTATTTTTTTGTGTGAAAAAAATAAATATATTGTGTGATCCTTCGAGTATTATTAGCTTTGTGGTACATTTTGGTGTTATATAAAAAGTATTGAATTTTTTTTCTGGAGTAAATTACTTACCCATAAAGTATTCTGTGGCCTGGGGTACATTTTTTATGATATTTAATGGTCCAAAAAAGCTTTAAAAAATATTGCTGGGTTAAATTACTTACCTACACAGCATTCTGTGGTCTGAAGTACATTACAGTGATATCTATCATTTCGAAAAAGCATTCTAAAATTTTGCTGGGTTAAATTTCTCAGTGATACAGGTTTCTGTTGTGTGGCGTACATTTTTGCGATATCTAACACTATAAAAAGCATTTACATTTTTTTCTGGGTTAAACTACTCACCCATAAAGGATTCTGTGGTGTGGGGGTACATTTCTGTGATATCTAACACTTCTTTACATTTTACATTTTTTTCTGGTTAAATTACTCACCAATACATTATTCCATGATCATGGGTTCACTATTGTGATATCTATCACCCCAAAAAAGCATTAAAAAAATTTGCTGGATTAAATTTCTCACCCATTCAGACCTCCGTGGTCTGGGGTATATTTTTGTGATATATAACACTGAAAAAAAAGAGTAAAAATATTTAGGTGCTTTAAATTTCTCAACCATGCAGTATTTTGCTGTCTGGGGTACATTTCTGTGGTATATAACACAACAAAAAAAAGCATTTTAAAATTTAGTTGGGTTAAATTTCTCACCCACACATTACTCCATTATCTGGGGTATATTTTTGTGATGTATAACCCTCAAAAAAATCATTAAAAAATTTGGGGTTAAATTTCTCGGAAATACAGTATTCTATGGTATGTGGTACATTTTTGTGATATAAAACACTCAAAAAATTTTTACAAATTTTGCTCTATTAAATTTCTCACCCATATACTTGTCTATGGTCTGAGGCACATTTCTGTGGTATATAACCCTCCATATACTGCTGCATTCAATTAGTCATCCATACAGTAACGTGCTTAGTGGGCAACAAAGGTGGCAGAACCATGCGAGACTCCCGAGGGAGTGACCAGAGGAATATTGGAGCCAGAGGAAGCTGGTGCAACAGCAAAGGTGGCAGGATCCTGTGGTCTGGATGGGGACAATTGCCCGGAATCACCAAGGTCTGAACATAGGCGGATGCGGATGGGAGGGCCAGAATACAGGAACTGATAAGTGGACTGTGAGGACTAGGCTGGTCAAAAAGAGATAAAGAGGTGAGCCAGGACCAGGTCGAGAGAAATGTTATTGGGCCCAATAGCAGCAAAGTACTGAGAATTAGCATCCCGGGAGGTGGTCGTTAATAAAGATGAGTGAACTTATCTGGAAAATGTTCATCAATCTCAAATTCAGCACAAATGTAGCTCATTCGGATTCATTTTTGCATTCCTGAGCATTATTCCTCAAAGTCGGCGAAATTCGTGCACAGTTTGGTAAATGATCGCATTTCCACTTATGTTTTTGTTAGGACTTTGGTTAAGAGAGTGGTGCTTCTTGATGAGCGGGGGAATGTGTTTTAAGAGGAAGGGTTTGGGTATTGGTAAGAGGTGTGGCGGACAGTTTTTTTTTAAATTAACTTACGGTGTGAGGTGCAGAAATTATCCCCAACATCCAGACATAATGGCTTCTGTGATTGGGTGCAGAAGTCACTTTTCCCTTTGCATATAAAAAGCGGACAATTTGTTTTGCTGGTGCAATTTTGTCAATGGAACAGCGCAGGGAGGCTGCTGCAAGTTGTCATATAGTTTGATGGGATCCTGGTTGGTGTAAGGGCACGGAGGAAGCAAGCTTGAGTGTTACCCCACCACCTGCACACCATGGACTTAAACCTCATAGAAGCACCTGACACATAAGCGCCTTCTTGCTGCACTGCATCTGCAACATGATGCCCTTATTGTTAGTATTAGAAATAGTGCTGACTAATTGGTTGACAGTCTGTTAGATCCACAGTACAAGAATACATTTTTCCTGATGCTTTCCCCCTGGAAAGGGAAACGGAAGGCTGGAGTATTAAAACACTCTTGTTGATAATCTTAAGAGTGTTTTTCCCCAAGAAAGCAGTGAGAAACACAATGTGCATCACAGTTATAGACTTCCAACCTCGGAAATAGCAAGTCATCAATGCAAAAACGTTAGCAACAGCAGTGTGAGTGCAGAAGCAATTTCTGTGAGTCTTTTCACATACTTTTTAGATCAGCCAGTGCACCAGCAAAACAGAGTACAAGTCTGACATGTTGTGAACAATAGAAGAGGATGGTGCAGGAGTATATTGAGCTCAATATCAATTTATTTATTTATTTTACTCATTTATATAGCGCCATTAATTCCACAGTACTTTACAGACATTATTTGCACTGTCCCCAATGGGGCTTACAATCTAAGTTCCCAATCAGTATGTCTTTGGAATGTGGGAGGAAACCAGAGTACCCGAAGGAAACCCACGCAAACACCGGGAGAGCATACAAAACTCCTTGCAGATGTTGTCCTTGGTGGAATTTGAACCCAGGAACCCAGCGTTGCAAGGCTGCAGTGCTAACCACTGACCTACTTTTTAAAAATATTTGAATGAGGCCAACTAGTTATTGCCTTTCACGGTCTATTTCCTGACTTTGCACTCCTTGAGAATAGAAGTAAAAACTGCACTTTCAAAATATTTACTTTACAATTTTTTTCTGGATTTAATTAGTCATCCATACAGTTTAATTCAGTTATTGGTATATTATGGTGGTATGTAAAACTCCAAAAAAGCGTTAGAAAAATTTGGCTAGGTTAAATTTCTCAGCCATACACTTTTCTGTGGTCTGTGGTAAATATCTAGCCCTCCAAAAAAGTTATAAAATGTATCTGGATTCAATTACGCATCCATAGAGTATTATGTATCCTGGGGTACGTTTCGATGGTATATAAGACTCAAAAAAATTATTAAAAAATGTATCGGTATTATATTGCTTACTCATATAGAATTATGTGTTCTTGGGTAGAATGCTGCAAAAATTGTCAAGTCAGTTTCTTTGTCATTTTTGGCATATCATCTTCATCCCCTGCCTGTGCCAGCTCAATATTGCCCTCAATATCAACTTTCTGCTGCAAATTATTATTTTCTTCTTTCTCCTGCACATCATGCAGCATATAACATGGACATTGAAGGTTCGCAGATTACAGAGGGCAGTGATGAACCTGTGAAAATTGTGGTTCTTCCTACATCCTCTCCTGTAGGCTGATGAGTGATTTTTCCAGGATAAATATAAGGGGGATTACATAGTTGATATCAAAATCTCCTGACAAAATCTGCCACCTCTTCAATGTGCTTCAGTAGGCAACATGAGCCCTCATCAGCTGCCAATGGTGGTTCTCAAAAGAACCTACTGTCCTGTTTGGTTGCTGTATGACATTCATCATTACCACTGCAGTCTGACACTGCTTTTCAGACACTCCAACATTTGCAGTATGAATTCCAGTGGATTGTAGCATCGCAAATCAGGCTGAACTCTGGCAGACCATTAGGTTTCTGCAAAGTCATGGGAATGTGCTTTGCCACATAAAAATGGTGACGATGAGATGACACTTTCCTGGCCATAGCCACTACCTTTCTCAAGTGCATATATTTCAGAAAGAAATGTTGCACAATTAAATTCAGAACATCTGCACTGTAAGAAGTGAGAGTTACTTTGCCCAACTTTAAGACAGCAGGAATTTTGCTGGAATTGTTGCTCATGAAAATATCC
Source organism: Oophaga pumilio (assembly GCA_009801035.1). Taxonomy (NCBI): domain Eukaryota; kingdom Metazoa; phylum Chordata; class Amphibia; order Anura; family Dendrobatidae; genus Oophaga; species Oophaga pumilio. The sequence continues at coordinate 734 of VIAB01002928.1, read as the reverse complement.
AGCTGCAGTTTGCTGGAGAGACAGCTAGAGTGAGAATTGCTGCTTAATGCCCAGCTGCATGACTTTTGTCCTCCATACTTTCAAGTTGTAAAATCACTTGCACTTTATCATGTATGAGCAAAAAGAATAACATTGGTGTGTGGAATAAATATTGTACCCTGTGGATGTTGAGAATGTCTTTTAAATAGGATCTGAAGTAGGTGTAGGTGTAGACAGATACATGCTGCCTTGTGATGAAAACAGACATACTTTCCAGTTGCAGACTCTTCACCACCTGTCCAAGTAACTTTAGTAGATTGCTGCCATTCAAGACAGTCACAATGTGGGATAAGAAACTCAGGAATTGTCCTTACCCATATTTGTTTCTCTATGTATCTAAGGTGCAGTGCACTTTAAAGTTAAAAGAAAAGTTAAGAGAGAAGCCTTTGTTTTTTGATACTATAGGCACAGAATAGGCACTCATTTATGTCGGAAAGTTTGGTGACTGAGTATTTTCCAGCAAGGTTGAGCAAACACAAATTCTCACAAGATGGAATGGTAGTGACTGAACTCAGCAACTTGACCAGGGGAAAGTTTATTTAGCAGATCAGCAGATGACTGGGTGAGAACATCAGGGATAGATATTTTCTGGTGTTGCAAAGAAAGAGGAGGAGGTGTACTCATAGTATGACAAGCAATAGTGGTGGATGATGATGATGACAGCACTAACCTGGTGTTAAGGGTCTGCGGAACGC
>VIAB01002927.1:154017-168163 GCA_009801035.1 Oophaga pumilio | reverse complement strand
TCTGAATATTTACACAGGAAATTCTAGTGGAACATCACAATGACCATAGCTGAAGGATGACGTGGCACCTTAATGGAGTGTACACATGTTGTTTCTTCAGGGCACCCTGCACCTCTGCCTTAAAGCTTCCTGGTTTCTGGTGGTGGTATGTACCATAAGACAAACAGTTCAGACCAGAAGCATGGTTGCACTTCTAGTCTAAACTGAGCGATCTCCCATATCCACCAAGGCAGCCTTTGCTCTTACAGCATGGGAGAAGCTTCTGTGCAGCGTTTGCAGGCTCTAAATAATAGTCTGCCAGCAGCACATCCTCTTTACCAAGATAACCTGCCACTCTGAAACTGTATGGTGACTGGTAACCTAGGCATTGAGTTGTAAACTATGGAATTAGAAATCCTTCAATTCTTGAGTAAAGAGAGGATTTTTAATTAGATACATTTTAAAGACATCAGAATAACCCTTTAAGTCATCAAGCTGAAAATTAACTAGCTGTTTTCCATGCTTAGTGTGGCACACACCTACATACAATGCAAAGGTTGAGTCAACTTCTCCCCTTTTTATCTGGTTTTAGTTGTAATTTTCATATTGGGCAGCATGGTGGCTCAGTGTTCAGCACTGCAGTCTTGCAGTGCTGGGGTCCTAGGTTCAAATCCCACCAAGGACAACATCTGCAAGGAGTTTGTATGTTCTCCTTGTGTTTGTGTGGGTTTCCTCCCACACTCCAAAGACATACTGATAGGGAATTTAGATTGTGAGCCCCATTGGGTACAGTGCCAATAATGTCTGTAAAGTGCTGTGGAATTAATGGCACTATATAAATGTGTAAAATAAATAAATAAATGTTACTCACACCTGTTACTTGCTACAGTTGAGTTTGAACGAGCATCACATGCTTGAAACAAAGTGGTTTACCCACAATTGAGGAAAAGTGGCAACAATTTTGCCTGGACCATTTTGAGGGATTTTGTGTGAAATTAAGTCCAATTTTCCTTTTTTTCTGTTTTTTTTTGTGTTGTTCCAATGCACACAAAGGAAATAAACACGTGTATAACAAAACATGTGTAATTGTATTAATTTTCTGACAAAAATATTATAGTTTCTGGAGCAATTTTAAGTGTGCCAACAATTTCAGCCATGACTGTATATTCCATATCTGTGTCTACACCTATCTATTGTTACAGAGACATTTGAGCCACTAGAAAACAAACACTTGGAGTTGTGGAAACTATGCTGACTTAAAAAAGAACTTGAAAAGACTAAAAAGAATTTAACATCTGCACTCCAATGTCAAAAAAGACTTGCTGTGCACATATCTAGTCTTTTTCAGCTTCAGGCTTCGAAAGCCGTGAAGAAGCTAAAATAAGTGACCTGACCATTGTTTAGGCTCCAAAGATGATGAAACTGAGACCAAAGAAGATACTTGAAGACACTCCCTGAAGCGTCTACTGCTTCAAATACTCAGCAGGTAGAAGCCATTGTGTGCACATACCCTTATAGCACCGATAACTCTTTGTTTTGACTCTCCGGCTTTGATGGAGGCCTGTAATGAAGATGTCTCCTTGTTCTGCAACCTGCTTTGCTCTGCGTTACGTTTTGAGGAGTCTAATTACATTGTGTCTGGGGAAGCATATGTATGGAGAAGGAAAACAAAACAAATTACAGAACGAATTGTTATCCTTGGATCTTCTCTATTTGCTGACATGCCCATGATGAGAGAAGTGGAGCATGGTAATGAATTGAATGGAGATTCTTGTATTTCATTCAGTGGAAGACAAATAGCAGAAGATAGATGTGTGACATATGACCTCTGTGTCTCTATAATATGATACGTCCCTCTGAGACCTGCACTTTGTACCTGCCATTTAATTTCAAGCAGAAATGGATAATTCATAGAGGAAACAATGCATCGATCGACAGCTAAGATTTCCTCTAAACAACATATACTCTGTTAATATTTACTGAGAATCCCACAGATAAGAAATTCCCACCCTGTGTACTTTTTCACACAGTAGTATATTAAAGTATTTGACCCTTGCTGGTGCCCTCACAATAGTTTCTTTCTGATATTTCTGATATTGATAAATCTAAAAAATAGTCATCGCAATAGCTGAATTATATATAAAATGACAAATTTTGCATTTTTACTGTTAGTCTTGATTAAAAAAAATCTCCAAATATTTTGTTTATATAACCTCTGTATCTTGTAATTTGTTTGAATGGTACAGGTGGATAATGGGTTAAAAATGTAGCACTCAATAACTTTACTGAAGGGTTCAAGCAGTCTCGGACTGGCCCACAGGAGAACAGGAGAAACCTTTGGTAGGCCCCGGTGGGGGAGTGCTAATGAGTAGTACTGCTACACTTGATTGACAATTTATAGAAAAAGGTATAATCTAATCATTCATTAAACAAGCTAGCCAAATTAATATTATATAGAAGCAAAATAAATTTGTGTACTAGGGTCAGGTTATTTTTGCATGTAGCGGAGCAGTGGGTCCAAAGAACCCATGTTACTGGGGGGCCTTTGCCAACACAGTCCGACTCTGGTTTCAAGTGTAACCATTAGAAGCATGATGATTACAAAATAAAGGAATGTTTCAAAAAAAGCAACCAATTTACTTTGTACTTAAACTTTGCAGAAATCAATAGTGCATGCAAATATAATAAACTTTTTAATATATCCATCCCGAGACTTCTGCATCTTTCTCCATTTATGAGATATTTCTATCCCTACCCCTACCTCCTGTACCTGTCATCCATTCTCAAAAAATCCTCAAGACAAGATGAACTGTCAGCTAACTGTAGTGTCAGGTTACACCTCCTATTATACATTATGGCGTGAGAAGAGTGAGAAAACAAGCAGAGAGAGGCACAGAAAGATTGTGCTGATGTCACGGGTGTGTCGCGGCGAAGATCGTCGCGATTGCACACCCTGACTTCGCACAGCTGAGTTTCTGGTGCTGGGTGTTTTTCGGCACTGAGGGAGTTAATTCTTTCTCTCTCGGTGCTGGACTGACCAGCCTCGCCCAGCTGCGATTGATGTTTTGTTAATTAGCTTCCTTCATATACCTGCTGGTCTGCTGGGGAAGTTGTCGGTGAAAGCATTCATTCAGACCAGCAGAGCGGATCGTTTCTGAGAAGACTTAAGCTAAGAGTGCTTGTTGTGGTTTTTCCTCTCCTCGCTTATTGTTTATCTCCTTAACCTTTTGTGTTCCTCTGTAGTGGAAGTTTTGTATGCAAGGCAGTGTTTTCTTTACCCCTTGTCTGTCTCGTTTGTCTTAGACTGTGTGTAAGCTGTGACCTGCCCATTCCCTGTGGTGGTAATCAGGGTCCTTCTCAGGACTAGATTACAGTGGTCAGGGATCTACAGGAGACAGGGTTACGCTGGCGGCCTGGACCTCTGTACCATTAACAGTACCTCCAGGTAGAGGGACTAGTCAGGACCCCAGTTCAGGGTCAGCATAGACCCCGGTCCACCTCTATCCTGAGACAGCGTGACACGTACACAGTATAGACCCACAATACATAGGATATTATGTCAGGTAAGACATTGCTGGCAGATACTATGTATACATGTTGATATTTTCTATTATATGAAATATAGAATGTTGTCACATTAGATATATGTTACTATCATAGAATATATCTGTTATACGTCGTGACAGCTGAGCTTTCTAAAAAGTCTTTTACCTCACCCAAAGTCTGGATACACACTACAGTACGGCTGTGTGATTTCCTCCATGCTGCTTCTGCTTAACTCTCTGTATGTTGTGCTGTGTGTAGAAGACATCATAACAGCTAGTCTTTTTCCACCAGCTCAATGGTAAATGCAAAATAAACAGGTAAAACTGGTGAAAATGCAGATAACAAGTCAAATAAGTGGCAGAAATAGTATTGTTCCTCATGTACATGCCCAGTAAAGTTAATTCCAAAAACTTATTTGACAGTATAGTTACACTTTGAATCTCCACTTATGGCCATCTTGCAAAATATACACTGCTCAAAAAAATAAAGGGAACACTTAAATAACACATCCTAGATCTGAATGAATGAAATATTCTCGTTAAATACTTTGTTCTGTACAAAGTTGAATGTGCTGACAACAAAATCACACAAAAATCATCAATGGAAATCAAATTTATTAACCAATGGGGGCCTGGATTTGGAGTCACCCACAAAATTAAAGTGGAATGTAATGTCCTTAAAACAAGTCAAAATGATGCTCAGTAGTGTGTATGGCCTCCACGTGCCTGTATGACCTCCCTGTGCCTGTATGACCTCCCTACAATGCCTGGGCATGCTCCTGATGAGACGGCGGATGGTCTCCTGAGGGATCTCCTCCCAGACCTGGACTAAAGCATCCACCATCTCCTGGACAGTCTGTTGTGCAACGTGATGTTGGTGGATGCAGTGAGACATGTTGCCCCAGATGTGCTCAATTGGATTCAGGTTTGGGAAACAGGCGGGCCAGTCCATAGCTTCAATGCCTTCATCTTGTAGGAACTGCTGACACACTCCAGCCACATGAGGTCAGGCATTGTCCTGCATTAGAAGGAACCCAGGGCCAACCGCACCAGGATATGGTCAAACAAGGGGTCTGAGGATCTCATCTCGGTACCTAATGGCAGTCAGGCTACCTCTGGCGAGCACATGGAAGGCTGTGCGGCCCTCCAAAGAAATGCCACCCCACAACATTACTGATCCACTGCCAAATGGTGATGCTGAAGGATGTTGCAGGCAGCAGATCGCTCTCCATGGCGTCTCCAGACTCTGTCATGTCTGTCACATGTGCTCAGTGTGAACCTGCTTTCATCAGTGAAGAGCACAGGGCGCCAGTGGCGAATTTGCCAATCCTGGTGTTCTGTGTCAAATGCCAAGCTTTCTGCATGGTGTTGGGCTGTGAGCAAAATCCCCATCTGTGGACGTTGGGCACTCAGACCATTCTCATGGAGTTGGTTTCTAACCATTTGTGCAGACACATGCACATTTGTGGTCTGCTGGAGGTCATTTTGCAGGGCTCTGACAGTGCTCCTCCTGTTCCTCCTTGCACAAAGGCAGAGGTAGCGGTCCTGCTGCTGGGTTTTTGCCCTCCTACGGCCCCCTCCACGTCTCCTGGTGTACTGGCCTGTCTCCTGGTAGCGCCTCCAGCCTCTGGACACTACGCTGACAGACACAGCAAATCGTCTTGCGACAGCTCGCATTGATGTGCCATCCTGGATGAGCTGCACTACCTGAGCCACTTGTGTGGGTTGTAGAGTCTGTCTCATGTTACCATGAGTGTGAAAGCACAACCAACTTTCAAAAGTGACCAAAACATCAGCCAGAAAGCATTGGTACTGAGATGTGGTCTGTGGTCCCCACCTGCAGAACCACTCCTTTATTGAGGGTGTCTTGATAATTGCCAATAATTTCCATCTGTTGTCTATTCCATTTGCAAAACAGCATGTGAAATTGATTGTCAATCAGTGTTGCTTCCTATGTTGACAGTTTGATTTCACAGAAGTTTGATTTACTTGGAGTTATATTCTGTTTAAGTGTTCCCTTTATTTTTTTGAGCAGTGTATATGCAAGCTTGGGTTTTGCAAGATGTCATAAAGCCTTATAATTTTTTTTACATGCATAAAATGTAATTGTGTATTTGTGACAACTTTCTTCCAGCAGATGGCATCCTTCTGTCAAGATCCATAGCTATAATCAAAAAAACGCCGTTCCAGCTCCCTGGCAGAATGTTACACAAAACACTTTGCGTCTGTCAGCACATTCCTGGAAGGTCACAGTGAATGATGAATGCTGCAGTGTAGGAGCCTATTTTTTTTTAAAGGATTGCATCACTTGGTCGAAGCTGCTGCTGGCTTCATTCATTAGACTCCTGTGGTTAAAAACCTTTCCCCAATTGTTGTGAGGCTGCTTCCTCCGCAGCCCCTTTGTGGCCAGAGCAGGATATCCATGACTGGCTGGCCTGTGCAAACTGGAGATAGTCCAACTATTTTCCATAATGGAGCAGCACAAGTCCTACTAAAATATCCTGTGGTCACATTTCATTCCGGATCCACGTTCATGACCATGTGATATCCAGCCGTCCTCCTCCAACGTAGCTCCCCAGCACTGAAGTTAGTTTTTGTCAGCAATTACAAGTACAAAAGTCGCTGTGAAATTATTTTGGTCTCCTTTCAAGCGGAATAAAGAAAGATCAAAGCCGAGGAACGATTGTAAGCCGGTGTTTTTGTTTGTTGTTTGTGCAGCAGTGCATAATTTTCCTTTTTTTTTTGTTCAATCAAAGAAAATATTGAAAAGAGCTCTAGGGAACCTTGTATGAAAACTGTTTCACAGGCAACGGTGATTCAGATCCCCAGTGGGATCCTATATAAATATATTACTGTCTAACAGTGTTATTATAAACTATTCATTAATACAGAGCTGATGTGTTGCCTATTTTCTACTCCGAGTGATCTACATAAAGCAGTCACGATACAAAGGACACAGAAAAGGGATATATATATACATGCATACACATATATATATATATACACACACACAGCTGCTTCTCATAAAATTAGAATATCATCAAAAAGTTAATTTATTTCAGTTCTTCAATACAAAAAGTGAAACTCATATATTATATGAAGTCATTGCAAACAGAGTGATCTATTTAAAGTGTTTATTTCCGTTATTGTTGATGATTATGGCTTACAGCCAATGAAACCCAAAAGTCATTATCTCAGTAAATTAGAATACTTTATAACACCAGCTTGAAAAATGATTTTATAATCCGAAATGTTGGCCTACTGAAATGTACAGTACAGACCAAGAGTTCGGACACACCTTCTCATTCAATGATTTTTCTGTATTTTCATGACTATGAAAATTGTAGAATCACACTGAAGGCATCAAAACTATGAATTAACACATGTGGAATCATACATTACACTTTACAAAAAAGTGTGAAACAACTGAAAATATGTCTTATATTCTAGGTTCTTCAAAGTAGCCACCTTTTACTTTGATTACTGCTTTGCACGCAGAAAAGGTGAACGGATGGACTCTACATGCCTGGTTCCCACCGTGAAACATGGAGGAGGAGGTGTGATGGTGTGGGGGTGCTTTGCTGGTGACACTGCTGGAGATTTATTCAAAATTGAAGGCATACTGAACCAGCATGGCTACCACAGCATCTTGCAGCAGCATGCTATTCCATCCGGTTTGCGTTTAGTTGCACCATCATTTATTTTACAACAGGACAATGACCCCAAACACACCTCCAGACTGTGTAAGGGCTATTTGACCAACAAGGAGAGTGTTGGGGTGCTACGCCAGATGACCTGGCCTTCACAGTCACCAGACCTGAACCCAATCGAGATGGTTTGGGGTGAGCTGGACCGCTCACCGCTTCAATTTTGAATAATCCCCAACAGTGTCACCAGCAAAGCACCCCCACACCATCACACCACCTCCTCCATGCTTCACGGTGGGAACTAGGCATGTAGAGTCCATTCGTTCACCTTTTCTGCGTGCAAAGCAGTAATCAAAGCAAAAGGTGGCTACGTTGAAGAACCTAGAATATAAGACATATTTCAGTTGTTTCACACTTTTTTGTAAAGTGTAATGTATAATTCCACATGTGTTAACTCATAGTTTTGATGCCTTCAGTGTGATTCTACAATTTTCATAGTCATGAAAATACAGAAGAATCTTTGAATGAGAAGGTGTGTCCAAACTTTTGGTCTGTACTGTATGTTCAGTAAATGCACTCAATATTTAGTCGGGGCTCCTTTGGCATCAATTATTGCATCAATTCGGCGTGGCATGGAGGCGATCAGCCTGTGGCACTGCTGAGGTGTTATGGAAGCCCAGATTGCTTTGATAGCAGCCTTCAGCTGATCTGCATTGTTGGGTCTGGTGTCTCTCATCTTCCTCTTGAGTCATACTTCATAGTTTCTATGTGGGGTTAAGGTTAGATGAGTTTGCTGGCCAATGAAGCACAGTGATACTGTTGTTTTTAAACCAGTTATTGGTACTTTTGGCAGTGTGCACAGCTGCCAAGTTCTGCTGGAGAATAAAATGTCCATCTCCAAAAAGCTGAGGGAAGCATGAAGTGCTCTAAAATTTCCTGGTAGATGGCTTCGCTGACTTTGCACAGTGGACCTACACCAGCAGATGACATGGCTCTCCAAACCATCACTGATTGTGGAACCTTCACCTCAAGCAGCTTATATTGTGGCCTCTTCACTCTTCCTCCAGACTCTGGGACCTTGGTTTCCAAATGAAATGCAAAATTTACTTTTATCTGAAAACAACACCTTGGACCACTGAGCAACAGTCCAGTTCTTTTTCTCCTTGACCCAGGTAAGATGCTTCTGGCGTTGTGTATTGGTCATGAGTGGCGGAGATGATTTCACCACTGATAAGAAGCGGTGTTTGCTGCGCTGCCATGCACATGACAGCATGACAAACACCTACTGTTCGGGCATGGACACTGAACACGGACTTCACCAGGAAGTCCGTGTGACTGTTTGGGTTCGGCTGCCCGAACACCGGGTGTTTGTCATGCTGTCATGTGCATGGCAGCGCGGCAAACAACGCTTCTTATCAGTGGTGAAATCATCCCCGCCATGATCCGAGGTATAAACTTTACCTCCGGTCAGTGGTGTCAGTTGATGTAACTACAGCTCCCATCAGCTTCCACTTGCTGCTACTAATAACAGCGAGAGCAGGAGCGGTGGATGGAAGTATTCATCTGCCACTCCTGTGCTGTAAACAAATAATTAAAAAAAGCGGCGTGGGGGGTCCTCCTCATTTTTGACAACCAGCCTTGCTAAAGCAGACAGCTGGGGGCTGGTATTCTCAGGCTGGTAAGGGGACATGGATATTGGCCCCCCCAGCCTAAAAATAGCAGCCCGCAGCTGATAAGAAAAGGCACATCTAAAAGCAAATCTCTGGTAATGTCCAGTTGGACTTATCATGAATCAGAACTTTAACTTTACAAACGAATATCTCTGCAGCAAAGGTGAAAAAAATAAAAAAATGTAAAAAATTTCAGTTTTATTCATCTCTGCAGGAGCTATTGCATGATGCAACCAGCTTATCATGCAGAGATGGGAATATTTACATTTTTCATTTATTTGCATAATACATTTGCACGCTGTTAGTTACTCAATAATTCGTTACACACATATATATATATATTATCCTAAGAAATACAAAACTTCACTTTTACTTTCTTACATATTCAGAGTTCAAGTTTATTAACCTTTTGGACTGACCGACATCACTGAAGTTTTTCAATAACTAAATGAATCGTCAAACATACAGATTGCCCGATATTCGTGCACATGTTGTATAGTGTACACACATGACTGCTTATTCTAATACTGTGCCTGAAAAGATAGGTATGCTTTAAGTAAAAATGAGATTGTGAACCGTCTTGGGACAGAGACTGATCTGAATCATGACAATCTCTGCAGAGAGTGGAAGCCATACTGTATTTTACCCAATAAATAAAAACACCAAAGTCATTATCTCAGTAAATTAGAATTAACAAAATACACCTGCAAAGGTTTCCAAAGCGTTTAAAAAGATCCCTTAGTCTGTTTCAGTAGGCTTCACAATCCAGAAGGCAGTCATTGACACACTCCACAAGGAGGGTAAGCCACAAAAGGTCATTGCTAAAGAAGCTGGCTGTTCACAGAGTGCTGTATACAAGCGTATTTATGGAAAGTTGGGTGGAAGGAAAAAGTGTTGTAGAAAAAAGGTGCACAAGCAACCGGGATAACTGCAGCTTTGAAAGGATTGTTAAGAAAAGGCCATTCAAACATTTGGGTAAGATTCACAATGAGTGGACTGCTGCTGGAGTCATTGCTTCAGTAGCCACCACACACAGACGTATCCAGGACATGGGCTACAAGTGTCACATTTAGAGATGGGCAGACACCTGGATGTTCGGGTCCAGCGGGTTCGGCCGAAAAGTTACAAAAAGTTTGTGTTCGGGTTCCAGAACAGTACCCGGACCCAAACCCAGACCCCATTCACTTGAATGGGGGGCCCGAACATCCAGTGTTTGCCAGGCTGTCAAGTACAGAGATATCCTGGTTGAAAACCTCTTCCAGAGTGCTCGGGACCTAAGACTTGGCCGAAAGTTCACGTTCCAACAAGATAATGACCCTAAACACACAGCTAAAATAGCAAAGGAGTGGCTTCAGGACAACTTTGTGACCATTCTTGACTGGCCCAGTCAGAGCCCTGACCTAAACCCAATTGAGCATCTCTGGAGAGACCTGAAAATGGCTGTCCACCAACGTTCACCATCCAACCTGACGGAACTGGAGAGGATTTGCAATAAAGAATGGCAGAGGATCCCCAAATCCAGGTGTGAAAAACTTGTTGCATCATTCCCAAGAAGACTCATGGCTGTAGTAGCTCAAAAGGTGCTTCTACTCAATACTCAGCAAAGGGTCTGAATACTTATGACCATGTGATATTTCAGTTTTTTTTAATAAATTTGAAAAAATCTCTACATTTCTGTTTTTTTTAGTCAAGATGGGGTGCAGGGTGTACAATAATGAGAAAAAATGAACTTTTTTTGAATTTACCTTATGGCTGCAATGAAACAAAGAGTGAAAAATTGAAAGGGGTCTGAATACTGAATACACTGTATATATATAATACATAGATAGATAGATAGATAGATAGATAGATAGATAGATAGATAGATAGATAGATAGATAGATAGATAGATAGATAGATAGATAGATAGAATAAAATCCGGCAATTCATCTGACGCGTACAGTATAATCACAGAGTGACAGGTTAGAATAGAATAGATAGAACAGATATAATAGAAACTGAGCAAATGAAAGTCAGACATTGCTTTTCAACCATGCTTCCACAGAATTTAAAAAAAAATAAAACTCATGAAATAGGCCTGGACAGAAACAATGGTACCCCTGAAGATAATGTGACAAAAGGGACATGTTAAATCAAGGTGTGTCCATTAATTAGCATCACAGGTGTCTACAATCTTGGAATCAGTGAGTGGCCTGTATAGAGGGCTACAGATACTCACTGTGCTGTTTGGTGACATGGTGTGTATCACACTCAACATGGACCAGAGGAAGCGAAGGAAAGAGTTGTCTCAGGAGATTAGAAAGACAATTATAGACATATGTGTTAAAGGTAAAAGTTATAAGACCATCTCCAAGCAGCTTGATGTTCCTGTGACTACAGTTGCACATATTATTCAGAAATTTAAGCTCCATGGGACTGTAGCCAACCTCTCTGGATGTGGCCGCAGGAGGAAAATTGATGACAAATAAAAGAGACGGATGATGCGAATGGTAACAAAAGAGCTCAGAAAAACTTCTAAACAGATTAAAGGTGAACTTCAGGCTCAAGGAACATCAGTGTCAGATCGCACCATCCGTTGTTGTATGAGCCAAAGTGGACTTCATGGGAGACGACCAAGGAGGATACCATTGTTTAAAAAAAATCATAAAAAAAGCCAGACTGGAATTTGCCAAACTGCTTGTTGACAAGGCACAAAGCTTCTGGGAGAATGTCCTATGGACAGATGGGACAAAAATGGATCTTTTTGGCATGGCACATCAGCTCTATCAGCACAGATGGAAAAATGAAGCATATCAAGAAAAGAACACTGTCCCTACTGTGAAACATGGAGGAGGCTCTGTTATGTTCTGGGGCTGCTTTGCTTCATCTGGCACAGTCTGTCTAGAATCTGTGCAGGGTACAATGAAATCTTGAGAATATCAAGGGATTCTAGAGAGAAATATTCTGCCCAGAGTCAGAAAGCTTGGTCTCAGTCGCAGGTCACGGGTCTTGCAACAGGATAATAACCCAAAATACACAGCTAAAAACACCCAAGAATGGCTAAGAGGAAAACATTGGACTATTGTGAAGTGGCCTTCTATGGGCCCTGACCTAAATCCTATTGAGCTTCTTTGGAAAGAGCTGAAACATGCCGTCTGGAAAAGGCAACCTTCAAACACGAGACAACTGGAGCAGTTTGCTCTTGAGGAGTGGGCCAAAATACCTGTCGAGAGGTGCAGAAGTCTCATTGACAGTTACAGGAATCGTTTGATTGCAGTGATTTCCTCAAAAGGTTGTGCAACAAAATATTAAGTTAAGGGTACCATCATTTCTGTCCAGGCCTATTTCATGTGTATTATTTTTTTAAAATTCTGTGGAAGCATGGTTGAAAAGCAATGTCTGACTTTCATTTGTTCATTATCATAGATTTTTTAGTTATTATTACTTTTGTCAGATTCATGTTATTTCTGTCACCATTGTGGGTTTTTCTGTCATTAAACGAGGGGTATCAACAATTTTGACCACGTGTGTATTTAAATATATGTGTGTGTCACTACATCTATATATCTATGTATTCTATGTGTATATATCTATTCTATTCTAACCTGTCAGTGTGATTTTACTGTATGCGGCACATGAATTGCCGGCTTTTCAAAGGACATCGGTGAGTAAAAATCAGACAGCACTCACACGGTCCGAGTGCTGTGCGATTTTTTTCTTGCACCTATAGGCTTGCATTGGTGAGTCTCGATTGAATCTCGGTGACAATCGCAGCATGCTGAGATTTTACATGCACGCTAAATACGCCTGAGAAAATAAACGGTGATGTGAGCTGCCCCATATATCAACAGTGGGCCGAGTGCTATGCGATGTTTTCTCGCATAGCACTCGTCCGTATTCTACGGTAGTGTGACTCCGGCCTTATACTTTTCCTCTGATTGTTCCACTCCTGGTTTTGGCTTACAAATACTGATGTAAAATACTGACCAAATACTGAACTTGTGAATATGGCCTCAGACAAACACTCTGTAGCAAACTATTAGAATGGATTACTGGACCATGTACTGTGATCTGATGAGACCAAGATAATATTATTTGGTACAGATGGTGTCAAGCGTGTGTAGCAGAAACCAGGTGAGGAGTACAAAGACAAGTGTGTTTTGCCTACAGTCAAGCATGGTGGTGAGAGTTTCATGGTTTGGGGCTGCAGGAATCCTGCCGGCTGTGGGGAGCTACAGTTCATTGAAGGAAAGCCCATATGTGCTATTACTTACTGAAACAGAGCATGATCCCCTCCCTCAGAAACTGGGCCGCATGGCAGTATGCCAACACTATAACGACTAGAGATTCGGCATCAAATATTGTTTTTGCAATATTCGTCGAACACAGCTGAACGTCATTAGAGACAATGGGAGTAGAAATTACCAAATATTTTCGTAACCAATCAACTGATCATAGGACATACATTCGGCACGAATATTGTCCGAATATGGCTCGAATATGTCAAAATCAAATTTGGGGACAAAATCTGAACAAATTTGCTCATCTCTAATAACAGGGGGCACACCAAATTTACACTGTTATACAAGCCGTACACTGACTACTTTATATTGTATCAAAGGGTCAGATCTTCATTGTTGTCCCATGAAAAGATATAATAAAATATTTACAAAAATCTGAGGGGTGTACTCATTATTGTGATATACTGTAAAGAGGTCAATTATATTTAAAAAAAATATACTCAGATGACAAGCGACTGGCACATAATTTAGCATCAAACTTGGTTCTGTTTAGGTGGACGTTTGTGGTAATTTTCTATCAGTGGCCCATTATTATCTCAGAGCCAGGCATAACAAAGGATCCTTTGGTACTTTGGGGTCCTGTAATATTGGGGAGCAATAATTGTTTCAGCCAGGCCTGATGGAGAATTCTCTAGCTATACCTCTATTGTGTCAGAGCCAAGCAGAATAAAGGATTTTCTTGTAATCTGGACAAGCAGACACAACCTTGCAAGTTCTAGGAGACCTTACATGTCAGTCTATCACACTGACAGCTTATTGATTCCAACAGGAACTTTGTAATGGTTCATTTTCCCTATAGTGATTCTGTAAGTTAATTGAGGACTTGTTTTTCTGAAGATTATAGGCAATTTACAAAGGGATTTGCATATTTTTTAGAAAACCATTTAACACAAATATTTTGTCCAAAGAATAAAATCAATTTATGATTTTGTTATTTCCATGGCAAAAAAAAGATTGGAAGAGGAGCTCATGGTCTTTTTCTAACAGTAGATCCTGAAACCTGGAGTAGTTCTCTGGAAATATAT
>VIAB01002927.1:139983-152742 GCA_009801035.1 Oophaga pumilio | reverse complement strand
GTGTGTCCAAACTTTTGGTCTGTACTGTATATATATATAAAATCCTAAATAATTTTAGCTACTTTTGTCTCTTTTAAGGATGTAATCACTATAGTAAATTAAAATGGATGTTGCCTTGTTACACTGATAGAATCCTGTCCTAGAGTGTTAGTAGGACAATCACATATGTGTCTACTAGGAATCTCTGTTGCTGTGACAAGGCAGCTGTTCAGCATTCAGAAGGGCAGGGTACACAGCATTGAAGCAGACTTACCACCCCTCGTATCTCTAGTATTAAATCAGCTATACAGGTTGGACAGCAGTGTGAGCAGCCTCTTCTTACCTCAGCTCTCCTGGCATAGCCAATATTAGATCAGAAAGACAGGGGGCCAGTAGTGTGAGCTGCCCCTTAGTACCTCAAGCCCACTTCTATCTCTAGCATTAAATCAGACAGGGAGGACAACAGCTTGAACAGACTATTTTTTACATTAGTACCATTGGCATTTATAGTATTAGATACACAGGGTGGACAACAATGTGAGCAGCCTCTTCTTATTGCAACTATCCTGGTATCTGAAGTATTACATCAGAAGGACAAGGTTGACAGCTTTTTTGTACATTAGCACCCCTGGCATCTCTAATTTTAAATACACAGGGTGGACAGCAATGTGATCACCTTTGTGTTACCTCAGCTATCCAGGTATAACTGGTATTAGATCAGATAGGGTGGACAGCAGTGTGAGCAGCCTCTTATTACCTCAGCACTCCTGGTATCTCCAATATTAGATCAGATATATATGGTGGACAGCAATGTGAACAGCCTCTTCTTACCTTAGTTCTCTTGGCATCTCAAGTATTAGATCAAACAGGGTGGACAGCAGTGTGAGCAGCCTCTAATTACCTTAACACTCCTGATATCTCCAATATTAGATAGGATAGACATGGTGGAAAGCAGTGTGAGCAGCCTCTTCTTTCATCAGCACTCCTTTTATCTCCAGTAGGACTGGTACAAGTAACTTTGGTGCCCTCTTCTTTCCTCAGCACTCCTGGTATCTCCAGTATTATATCAGATAGACAGGGTGGACAGCAGTGTGAGCAGCCTCTTCTTACCTTAGCACTCCTGTCATCTCCAGTATTAGATCTGATATTCAGGGTGGACAGCAGTGTGAGCAGCCTCTTCTTACCTCAACACTCCTGGCATCTCCAGTATTAGCTTGGATAGACACAGTGGACAGCAGTGTGAGTAGTCTCTTCTTACCTCAGCACCCCTGGTATCGCCAGTATTATATTAGATAGACAGGGTAGGCAGCAGTGTGAGCAGTCTCTTCTTTCCTCAGCACTTCTTTTTTCTCCAGTAGGGCTGGGACAAGTTGCTTTGGTGCCATCTTCTTTCCTCAGCACTCCTGGTATCTTCAGTATTAGATTAGAAAGACAGGAGCACAGCAATGTGAATAGTCTCTTTTGTCAGCACCCCAGGTATTTCCATTTCTTCATTTTATGTTACTGGAGAAACCCTTTAAGACCACTTGTCTTGTGCCTTCTATTGGCAATGTAGCAGGTCTACACCACAGCTCTGCCTGCATTTGTTTCTCACTTTGAAAACTATTTAATCTATTTGTATGCTAAACCTTTGTTTCTATTTGTATATTTTCCAGTGTCTGTGATTACTGCCTTGTCTATGTCAAGTTCCTTTCACCACGTCTATCAATTATTTAATCCTTTTCTTCTATTGTAAAGCTATCATTTATCATGACCTCAGTTCTCACTGTTCTGTGTAGAAAGGGCAAAGCTCTTTTTATCTCATGTCTCCTCCTGTGCCCCTATCCCTGTCATTCACGGTACAGTAGATCTTTGTGCCCTGTCACTTCAATGACTTTGGTCCCTCACTGCTTGATCACACAACCAGGTTCTTACATTAATTCACAATTGTCTTACTAATTTCTTTTTCCGGCTAATCAATTAGGATGTAACAAATTTATTCCGAGAGTCATTCTTATGTAAATAGATTGCTTTTCCCAAGCTATTGTACTTAGCCTTTATAAAGCATTAATCAGAGATGTACAGATTTTTTTTTTCAAAGAAATGCCATGGGGAAGGTTCATATAAAAGAATGCATGATTAAAAAGTTATAAAAAGTGATAAAAAGTTAATTTTCCTCGACAGTTAAATTGAATAGGCCTATATTTTATAAAAGTGGAAATGGTAGTTAATGAAATTTGCACCCAGAGCACTTTTCCTAATAAATGTTGAAAAAAAATGCCATTTTTAACTGTGTGTAGAATTGCACGATAAATTTGCACAATTTTGCACCATTAACAAATTTGGTTCAGGTTAAGGGAGAAAATGACCAATTTTCTCCTCATTTTTCAAAATTGATGGAGTGATTGAAAAGTCAGGAGAAAAAAAATTGCACATTTTCTAAAAGTTGAACTTTACCCTGGCAATAAGTGTTTACTAAATGTGGGCCATTGGTTTTCGAAAGTCATAGGTGTAGCTAGATGAATAACTTCTACAGAAATGTATTGTACTCTCAGCAAATTGTCACTGTCACATATCCATAACCTATGTACGAATGTACACGAAATGGTGGCAACATTCTAAATTTTTTTTAAAATATCCCTAATATTCCAAAATTCATGCTTGGATTGTCGAAAACACATTTCTTCTAGAGATCTAATTGTAACTGCTGAGCTCTCTTTGTGGCAATGACATAGCTTAAAGGGGTTGTCCAGTCTTGGGGCTAGAGCTGGCAGTCACTGTATATGACTGCAGACTTGTGAATCCTCATAGTGCGCATAGTGCGCACTGTCAGGATTCTCCAGTGCCGTCTCCGGGAGCCGGCGGTCATGTGACCACAAGTTTGTGATTTGCATTCTTCTGACCATATTCGACTAGATGTGTCTGGCCTTGCTCAATTCACTTGTATTGAGTGAGGCCGTGCACTTCTAATTAGTACATAACCACATGTATGCAAGTCGTGTCTTTGTGGTCACACAGCCTTCCGTTCCTGCTGGTGCTGGCAAAGAAGAATCCTGACAGCGCGCACTGTGTGTTATGATGATTCACAAGTCTGCAGTCACATAGAGTGACTGCAGACTTGAACCCCAAGTATTGTATTATTTGTTTGCATAGTATGGAGAGCAAAGACACTATTCACTTCTGTGGTTGGTATCCTCGGCCTGGCATCCTGGGTGTCCATGGTGTTTTCCAAGCCCTGCAATTTGATGCTGCCATTTGAAACCTATTCTTATGCTGGGCACCTCTCACATTTACTAGTCCATGTAATTTCATGAAGTTGTTTTCCTAGGAAATGCCAAAATCACCCTGGATGCAGATTGGAGACGTTGACACTGCCGTGGTCTGGCTGCCACAGAGAACTGGACTGGATGCTGGACTAAGCACATTGCAAATGTATTTGCTCAATTCTAATATTAATGTTAAAAAAGACACATAGAGTGCAGAGTGTAGGAAGGGAAGGGCAGATGGCTAGTGATGGATGAAAGGAAGTACATGTTAGAACTCAGTTTTCGCATTGTCCTACATGACAGATTATGTCACTAATCAAACAATAATTGTCAATAAAAACATCAACTTCATGTATGCAATGGTTTCCAATATGAAAATAATTCTCTTCATGGAAAAGATTCTGCAAATATCATTAATTGCTATGACTGGAGTAACAACGACTGGCCATTCATAATACTAGAGCAAGTCCACTTCAACTTCCAACCTCCGCCATAGATTACCTTCGCAGTCTGAGGTATTGACAACGACAAACAATGAATTCATATTTGCGATCAGTGAGTGATTTCGGGAGGACTGATTACTGGGAACCACAACAATGACTGCAGTACGATTGCAGTTTTACTAAAACCAAAGCTGTTTTCATTCATAAGTAACGCCTAGCTATGCAATGCACCGACTGTGTACCACCTATTTATTGTGTACAGTGCACTGATATCCATGAAGTATCATTTCTCCTTGTGGAGATTGACATGCTAAGCATGCTGAGATGAAGAGACTTAAAGTCGCAATGCTCCTCTGGGAAATATGCAAATTGTCTCTTCAGAGAGGAAGAGGACTAGAACTCTAGTGCCACCTATTGGAAGTAGCAATCCTAAAAGTCAATGTCGACCCTTTAACGAGCCTTATCACATGACTTAGGATAAAAGCCAAACCAGAATCTCAATTTGCAGAAACTGTGTTTCAGGGTACTACCCCTCATCAGTGCAAAGTGTGAGATCTGGTTAGGCTGTGTGAGAGGCGTCTGACCGATATCCTAAGTCACGTGACAAGGCTCGTTAAAGGGTCGACATTGACTTTTAGGATTGCTACTTCCAATGGGTGGCACTAGAGTTCTAGTCCTCTTCCTCTCTGAAGAGACAATTTGCACAGTGCCCTGATAGTACATACAGTGCCCATATATTAACCAGATACGAGAAGTGCTCAATAATTTATCTACCTCTATATGAAAATAACATTTTCTGAGAAAATGTAACTTGCTATGTTTCAACATAATCATTTTTGACTTCAACACACTTATTCTTATTCCACTTCGCCTCCAGTGACCACTAACGGCGATAACGTCATCATGTATTACTTTACGAACGCTATACTGATATGTATGGTTGTAGAGGGAAAACAAATACCAGTGGAACAGTAGTTTTGGAAAGGTCCATCTGCTATACAGTATAGTAGCTCTCCATTTTGCACAGTCTAGAAGGCAGGACCGTCCCGATTGGGTAAACTTTGTAGCGATGGGACGGCATTTACGCTTTTTTGATTAAAATTGTGTTAACTAAGTTAACTAAGTCACTTTTTACTTATTTATTTACTACAGGCTCATTTTGTTTGTTTTCTTCTTACCTTTTTTATACAACATGTCCACAGTGTGAACAAGCACTTATACCATCTTATGCTCCAGCTCATTTTTTTGGTTTTACTGTAGTTCCTTTTGGTCATATGACTTAGTAGGAAATAATGTAGATTCAAGACAAAAGAAAAATATCAATAACAGTGAGAAAAAATGCAAGAACTAGTAAGATTTAAGGGGAATGCTGGTAACATCACTGTTGTAGCCAATCACTGAGCTCAATGGCTGTGCCCAGGTAAACTATATGAACCGCTCAGTTCAATGATTGGCTACAGTGGTGATGCATACTGTCAATGTGATGTCACTGCTGAGGCCAAAACACCGAGACCCGGGCAGAGGCGAAGAGCTGGATTTGAACCTGGGGAGGAAACCTGCTCTTTTTGCTATTTTAGGTATTTTAGAGTGTTTGGGGTCCATTTTCCTGAAAGTGGAAAACCCTTTAAAGGGAATCGGTTGGTAAGATTTTACCCCCCAAAACTGTTCATATATGCTTATAGTTCTTCCAAAGCCAAGAACATCCCTGCCTTTAGTTTCCTATTCTGTTTCTGCGTTAAAGAGAAATCCTTGTTAGAATAAATCTGCAAATGAGGCTGAAGTGCATTGGGCGTGACAAAGCCCTTCTCCAGTCTCTGACTCTTCAGCTCTATTCCATACCCTGCGTTGTTTTTCCTACTTGACTGTCAGCCTTGTTGCTTTGTTACATTGAGCATCAGGAAACCAAATCTCACCAAAACTTATTTTGGATATTGAAGCCGATGCCAATTTCTCAGTAACGGAGGAACAGAATGGCAAGCTAAAGTTAGGGATACTCTTGGCTCAGCGAGAGCTACAAGCGTATACAGTATGAACAGTTTGGGGGGTTAAAACCTGCTGATAGATTCCCTTTAAGCACAGCTGTTCCAATTTATGAAAGTATTATTTAGCACCATACCGTATGGCCCTTATAATGAAGCACTGTATAGTATGGCTATTTGTAAACTTGATGACAATGCTTTATATCGGGAGGGCACCATCAGAAGGTGCTCTGTAGGACACCAACCATTTTAAGGTTGGCCATAATTGACATCCCTCCATCTTACAGAAACCTAACCATTACCTGCGATGGTTCAGTCTTAGCTCATGTGTACACAATGCTCTAGGCAGAGCACTTGCTTCTGGACTTCCATCGTGGGCTAGCGTCACAAAACCAGTATTTGGTCAGTATTTTCATCAGTATTTGTAAGCCAAAACCAAATACTGAACATGTGACCGTAGCCTAAAAAATGGGAATCCGACAGAGCTCCGATGGACAACTGTGTTGGTGTCTGTCTTTTCTTTTTAGGAGGACACAATGTTTTTTTGTCTACCTAAAAATACAGACACCGCCGGAACAATGCTCAAACAAAGTAGAAAAGTGACCACACCTGCCCCATTGTAAGGAATGGTTCTGTCGGGATTTCCATCTGGGATCAGTTTGATAGGGATTTGCACGGAAACCCTGACGTAGAGCATTGCATCAATGGCATTGTTGGCCAACGTGCCTCGATACCGCACTTTATACTCCTCTAGAAGTATTGCTTCTAGGGGAAAACACCTCATGTCATTAATGAAACACCAAGCAGTATTTTTCTCATGGACACATATTGGAATCGGTTCGATATAGAGACCCTCGGATTTCCATAGGTAGCGTATTGAAAGTTATTGCAACGCGGACCCATAATACTCAAAGATCTGTGATATAACTGTATATCTGAGCAAGAAATGTTTATATGAAATGTTAATAAATGACAAATAAATCTCGTTTTACCCAGAACTGATTACAGCTACATGTTTAATTCTAGAAGTAATTACTGTACATTATGTGAATCTAAGAAACATTGAAAGGATACATGAAAGCCCCGCTCATAACTGATGACTTAGGTTCATTTTATGATGTAGCCTTTAATCGGGCATGAGGGATACATAATGAGTAGATTTAGAAGGTTGCAATTAACGTTGAGGTAGCAAAGCAATTTATTTCGATATCTTGCCCAAACAACATTTCTATATAATTGAAAGATTTCCTCATTACAGATAAAACACATTCGGGATCACCCCTTGGACATTATAGTATATAGATATATTACAAATATACTGGCGTCATTTTAATTATCTGCCTAAAGTTATTTCAGTGATGCTTATCAATGTGGACAAGTGATAGACAATAAAGATTTCATTAGCTGCAGTCCAAGAACATAGCGCTCGTAGATAAGACTCTCACTTTTTATGGATAAGAAGTAGAGCCTCATTTTATAACAATCATGACATCCTTTTTAAAGGGAATCTGTTAGTAGGATCGACCCTCCTAAGCCGTCTATTTGGGCATGCAGGTCACAGAAAGTTGAAACAAATGATACCTTGATATCTGCGTTATGATGTTTTATTCCAGGAAAATCCACATTTGTCTTAATATGGAAATGAGCTGTTAAGATCTATGGGCCGGACATAGATCTCCCTGAGAATCTGCCTCCAGGGATTATTTTGAGTGAAAGGGAGGGTTATCAGTGTGAGACATGTAGATCAGGAGAGCAGACTGTCAGTCATTACATATATCAAAGACTGACCGTCACTTTCAAACAGAGAACAGGTGTGAACAGGTGCTTACTAAAGGGTATGCCACACTAAACAACATCGCTAACGGGATCGCTAAAAAACGTCACTATTTAGCGATCCCGTTAGCGATGTTGTTGTGTGCGGCATCTACCAGCGACGTGGCCCCTGCTGTGATCTCGTTCATCACAGCGATCGTTCCGGACCCTATTTTTATCGTCGGCGTCCCGCTGGTATCGCTATATCGCTGAGTGTGGCACCTTTTTTTAGCGATTTAGCGGTACAAAAGTACCGCTAAAGTCGTTAAGGAGATCGCTAACCGCGATAGCGTTCTTAACGATATCGCTAAATGTGGCCGACACTAGCGATATAGAAACAATCCCGCTAGCGATCTCATTAGTATGTGACGCTAACGAGATCGCTAGCGGGATTGTGTAGTGTGGCAGTACCTTAAGAGTAGTCATCTCCATATATAACTAACAAATAAAGTAGCACTATGTAGCGCTATAGCATGAGAGCATGAAATATATGAAATTGTAACTGCATTACTGCTCAACAAATAGGAAAAAAATAAGATAAATAGGTCATAAATTGGCAAAGTCATGTATACCCAGCAGCCACAACAAGGCGATCCTCTTTACTGGGAACCTACCCCAATGTGATTCCTCTCGTGGGCTTATAGCCTACATTTATATGGAAAGGTAGGAGCCTGCTGTGACTAAAACCGCCATAGGCTGATGGGTGGAGTGCATGGTCAGAGAGCCTATGTATACAAATATAAAAGACTGACCATCACTTCCAAACAGAGAACAGGTGTGAACAGGTACAAACAAATAGTGGACATCTCCATATATAACCAAAGAATGAAGTTGCACTCTGTAAGATATGAAAACATGCTATTATTATACATAGGCTCTTTGACTGAGCACTCAACCCATCAGCTTCAGGCATTTTTAATCACAACAGGATCCTATCTATCCATATAAATGTAGGCTATTAACCCAGGAGAGGAATCATATTAGGATAGGTTCCCAGAAAAGAGGATGTCTTTATCGTGGCTACTGGGCATGCATGAATTGGTCAATTTATGCGCTAAGTATCTTAGTTTTTTTCCAATTTTCTAGAGCAGTAGTGCAATTACAATTTCATATATTTCATGTTTGCATGCTATAGCGTTACAAAGTGCAACTTTATTTGTCAATCATTATATGTCTCACATGGGTAACGCCCACTTTCATTTAAAATAATCTCTGGAGGCAGAGTCTCAGGGAGATCTATGTCAGTCCCAGAGATCTTAACAGCTCATTTACATATTAAGAAAAAGGTGGATTTTTCTGGAATAAGACATCGGATCGCAGATCTTAAGGTATCTTTTTATTCAACTTTCTGTGACTACATGCCCATATAGACGGCTTAGGAGGGATAGAGCAGTTGAGCAGATTAATATATAAGTTTTTTTTTAAAAAAAAACAAAGGATAACTTGCATTTTGCTGATTCTGGGCTTAACAATCAATAGGTGGTCTTAATCACTGATTGACAGCTAACTCCATGCAAACTTATACAGGGAAGCCTGGCAATCATTAATAAGAACACCACTTCTAAATGCAAAGATAAGAATTCAACGTTATACCGGATGTTTTCCCACAGATCAATGTATCCAAATGATCAGCTCGTCCCGGTCTATAACAGTCTGCCTATGGATAGCACAAAATTTATGATGGGGCAAGTTACCTTTAATATAAACTGTATGGACAAATGTATTGGGGCACATGGTTTAATCGTCTGGCCCATGTTATAAATCACGTTTTCGATCCCGTACTTGGAATTTCATCAAATTCATGCCCTGCTGACTTAAAAAAAAAGTCCAAATATTTCTATGCTTCAGTACAAGCTCACAAGGTGAGCATTTTCTATTCATCATTATCTTTCACTAGTTAAACTATACTACCCATGGGAGCTCCATGGTCTCTCAGATTTTTCCACAGTATTTTCCTTTACTAACATGCGACAGAACGGCCATTGATGCAGAGCTCACTGATACCAGCGCGGTCCTGTAATGGGAGCCACCGATGTAACAAGTCTGTTCATGACATTTCTTCCCTCCTAAATCTTCCCCTATTGCCTATGAGTGATATTATTGAGAAGTGGAAGCAACCGAAGCAACTCAGCAACGAAGTGGAGACCCTGCAAAGTTACAGAGCGGGGTCATCGAGTGCTGACGATCAGAGGGCAGAAAAGTCTCCACCGCGCTGCTAAATCCATAACTGCAGAGTCCAGACCTCTCCAGGTGTAAACATCAGCACAATCACTGCGCCTCCGCCGAGAGCTTCATGGCCGAGCAGCTGCCTGCAGCTTCACATCACCAAGCACAATGTCGAGCGTCAGATGGAGTGGTGTAAAACTGACACCACTTGACTCTGTAGAAAACGTGTTCTGTGCTGTGACGGATCACACTTGTCTATGTGGCAATTGATGGATCAGTCGGAGTTTGGCAAATACAAGGAGAACATCACCTGCCTGACTGCACTGTGAAGATCACATGACTCCAAAATGTCTGACTGTCGGCCCAACCGTAAAGGAAAAAACCCACAACCCACCAGTTCCCAACCTCTTACCTAAACAAATAAGACACCATACTATGTGACATTGGATGTAAAGGCCACAGCAACCTCATTTATTTAATAACAATAAATAGCATTAAACACAAATCAATCTGCATAAATAGCATAACCACCTGAAAAGGAGGGTGGGGGGATTAAGGTTCCTTTCCAGTTTATTGCAACAACAGCTACTCCACACCGCCCTCAGCCTCACCACACAGGCTTGGAAGCACCGGGCTGAATGTTGCCTATACCAGGGTCCTGTTGAAACCTGAGCCCAGTAGGGACCCGCTTATAACTCTAGTAATAACTTAGCATTGCATGGGGTCACTGAATGGGGTCCCCCCATTCTCCCGTGCAATCCATCACCTTAAAGACCATCTTGCTTTCTGCCTATTGCTGGGTCAAAAAGTATAGTCAACCATTCCCATTACTTCTTGCCAACCCCTAACAACTTCTAAAACAGGGTTGGTGGGCAGGGTGAAGTAAGTTCAGCGTCCAAGTGCAGAGTGTCTGCCCCCTCCATGACCATGCATGATATAGCTCTCATATCAGAACCTCCTACTAACCAATCAGAAGAAGCCTTGAACCCTCTAATCCTATACCCCTCCCCTAAACTGTCCCGCACCAAACTGCTTCCAAAACTAACCCCAGATATGCCAAACAGGGCCTAGCATCCCTCCTCAGTCATAGAGCCCTCCTCAAATCCCCTTGAGGTAAGCAGTCTGGGCTGTTGCTTGTCGCACTGCTTGCAATGTACTAGTACATCTCCGGACTCTTTGGCCATGAATTATCATTCCATATTTTTTTAAGTCTCTGTTCTTTTTTTGTCATGTCTGTTTTTGGCGCCAAATTCAGAATCAGGCGAAAACATCTGGAATTTGTACACTCTGCCCACGAAGCGGAAGCAAACAAAAAAGGTGAGCACATATAAAATTAACTTTTTCCAACCAAAATAAAATAATAAATTGGCTGGAAAAAAAATGCTCAAAACACACAAATCAAGACAAAGACAGGAGCAAAGGCAATGATGAATTGGGGCCTTCATGTCAGGAAGTCCTACTTCTTTGCCTGCTGGCTTTTTAACTCTATCATGGTAATCATAAAAAGTATGAAAACCACATAAACACTTTGCCATGCACTATTTTTACAAACTTCCTTAACAAATCTCGCTGAACATGTCATAAAATTGTTCCTAATATGGGGAGACTCACATGATTGCTTCAGTTTCACAGTTCATTTAGTGGCCAAATGACCTCATTTAAAGAGGAGGCTTCTAAGACAAGCACCAGATTAGCCGTCTTCCCTGATACATTTATCTATGTTTTTTATAGTTTATGCACAAAGGTCAGATACTCATTCTCTAAACTAGCATTCAGTCATAAATGTCAAGTATCAGTTGTCAGATTCATCATCCTTAAAGTGAATGTTCACCTTTTATTACTATGAAGGTCCATAATTCTGTAATGATTATACTCTTTTTTGAGCCGTAGGACTTCCACTGTCCTGACATAGAGCTCCAAATCCCCTGCTTAGATTTAGATAATAAAACTGTGTCTGCCACCATCATTAGACACTTAGTGCATACTGAATTATTAAGAATTTATAATAATCGTGTTAAAGAAGTTGTCCACTACTTGGACAACTTCTTCTCATACCCCTCACTTGGCCACCATAAAATAATAAAGTTTATAATTACCTCCCGTACCGGCGCCGTTCGCGCGGTGTTGGAACTCCGTCTCCCGGGGCTCCGGTGCTGTTGTTGTGACATGTGAAGCTGGCTCCCAATCAGCTCTGGCGTCACTGTCTCCGCCCCCTGTCGAATTGAGCAGGAAGAGGAAGTCTGAAATCAGCTGCAGCCTGGACTTCGTCTTCTTGTTTGATTTGTCTGAAGGCGGGGACGGTGACGCCAATGCTGATTGGGCACCGGTGTCACATGTCACAACAACCCAAAAAATATGGGATTTGGAAGCTGCAGCAATTCTGTTGTGGGCAAGTACATTACTCTACTACACGTGTAAGTTGTGTGACAATCTATGCGTGAAAAACCCGGAACTCATAGAATTGAAGAGGTTTCATCAGTAGATCTGTTTTTTAAGCTTTTTGGTATAATATCCCATACTGCCCTCCCTGATTGTATGAGCGAGGCCTTGCTTTATCCCATATTAAAGTTTTAATCAAGAGAGTCGGGTGACCCGGAGTGACCTGCAATTCCCTGCGGAACGAGGCGCTCATTTATTTATGATAATATAAATCTCGCCCTGTTTATTTTGATGAGCAGATTTCTCAGTGTTTTAGTATTTCCTGTAGTTTTACAGCTTTCTTATGAATCTGGCAGCAGCACACAGCTCACATCTTTCCCAGTCTTCTAATTGTGTGATTTTCAGTGTCCAGGGATATATTTAGAAAATAAACACACATCAAACATATTTGATTACTTGTCTTCTGCCAAACGCGCAGCGTTAACCTAAAACACATGACACGTATCCTGTTTACTGCTCGTGACCGGCCTAGAGCCGCACCAACGTTAAGCAATTGTCAGAAGGGAGAAATAGCTTTTGTGTTTTTACTTTTTTGCGCCACTTTTTGGGTCATTGCTCATTTGTTAATTACAGTTAATTTATTAGTTAATTTGATTATATGTATATTGACTGAAAAAAAATATATTTTGTACTTTTTTTGTAATTAAAGAACGTGATTTCTGAATTAAATTATTGACCCAATAACAGAGAGGTGGA
>VIAB01002927.1:117674-130509 GCA_009801035.1 Oophaga pumilio | reverse complement strand
TGAAAAATTTAAAGGGGTCTGAATACTTTCTGTACCCCCTGTAAAATGAAAACGCAAAAAAACATGGCAAATTTGCATTTTTTTCCCAATTTCTCCACACTTGGAATTTTTCCCCATTTTTGAGTATATTGAATGGTAAAATGAAAAATTTAATAAAAAACTCCAACTCGTCCAGCAACAAAACAAGTCATAACAAAAAAAAAACAAGCCATCAAAACAAACCATCAAAAAAAGCGCAAACAAGAAAATGGACAGCGGAGTGAAGGGTTTAAAGAACTTCAAAATAACCAAGTAAATGTTGCTGTATCCAAGATATCCCATGGAAAAAAAGAGCACTGAAGCTGAATTGCTATCTGGCCCAATGAGAAGCCTCGGACATGTAAATGAATATTGAAAGTTGCAATATATATGAATTGGGAACAACGCATGAACTAACATGAACAGCATTACAGTAAAATGTTATGGAAAAAGAAGGAGACCCAGTGTAGATTAATCTAATCCCATTTTCTAAGTGTTTACTCTGTAACAATTAATAATGTCTATAGATATCTTGGCAGCAGTGACAGTTTTTTTTTTCTGGCTGCATACAATCACCAGTAGAGGGAGCTCAGGAGCATAGTGCATACGCCTTATCCTTTATACTCAATAGTATTAGTGCCACAATGCAGTAAACTCCCTCTAGTGGTGGCTACCTGTAATCACAATGTAATGTGGGAGATTGGAAGTTATTTATTGAAGAAATCTACCACTGTCAGGATATTTTATTAACGAAAACAGCATGGTATTAAAAGATGAAGAGTCTGAAAACATAATATGATATAAGCCCCCAACTACTGTGAAAGAGATCACAATTTTGGTCACATAGCACGAGACAGTTTTCATGATGTGACTTAGCTAACCGTACAGTAGGTCATGCCATCATTTTCCACGTGCCAAGCTGAGTTGAGAAGCAGGTCTATGGTTCTCGATCATCACCTTGGCCAAGAACAACAACCTGGGATTAGTCTTTCTTGTCGGAACTAAACAACACTGACAGATACATTTCTGTTAAAATGCGATTAGAGCTTGGTTTATGAAAACGTGTGAGTCACCGTGACAGGACTAATTTAAGATGAAAAATGGGTCTATTAAACTGATTAGCCCTTACCTTCGAATTGAGCGCAAACTGGAGATTAATATAATTTTCTCATTACAATTTGAGAAAAAAAGGAATATTGCATATAGTAAACCCAAAATAGTGAAATAATAATAGAACTACACTTTATAAGTGTTAGGGTCTGCGGAACGCACCAAATATATGAGGTAGAGAGGTGCGTTCGCAGCCCGGGGTCCACCGTGCAGGCGGAACCTGCTGCTAGTAAAATGGCGCAAGACGCGAACTCTGTTATCCCGCAGAGTCGCCAAAATAAACACCGCAATGCGTTGTGGCAATATGTGCAAACTCTGTTATTTCACAGAGCCGCTAGAAAGAGTGCCGCAGCGCTATATGGCGATGTGTGCGAACTCACTAAACACAACTGAGTCGCAAAATAAACACGCTAGGGCGCTGTCTAGCGTTGAAAGCGAACCCTGTTACGTCACAGAGCCGCTGAGAAAAAGTTCTGTGTCCTGTCAGGCACCCAGGTACACAGTTAAGTGCTAAGCGAACATAGAACGTGATCATGCGCTAATGTCCTCGCGGGAGTCACCCGCAATCTATGGCGTCTGAACGCCAGACCCTGAATATGGCAATCAAACTCCTCACCGGTTATGCCGGTAATCTAGGGCATCTAGGACACCGACCCTGACCAGCTAGCATACCAAACTCCTCACCGATTAAGTCGGTATTCTAGGGGCTTATTTCAGCCGGGCCCTAACCACACACACGCATGACCACACTGGCGCAAAGCATATAATGGTTGATATTAGCGCATGGCGGCCCAGCCATGCTACCCTTTTATAGTAACAGCTACAGGACCTGCCAGAAACCAGGACCAATGAAACTTGTTCCAGAACACCAGTAGACACAGGACCTTCCTGGCAGACCAATAGGAGCTGCTGCAGTACCTGAGCATGTGACCCCTGATCTCCAATGAGAGATCTCACTCTGGGCATGCTCAGAAGGGGAAAACAAGGACTTTGTCCTAAAGACGTCTGCTCGCTGCTAACCAGTACTGGCCACAATAGCAGAGCCTGGAGAGGCAGCAGTAACCCTCTGCACACTGCTAGACTGGGCGAGACGCTGGGACCGATGTCTAAGCTGAGCAGGCTCCACTGCGGCCGGAGATGAATGGGGGACCGCAGCGGGACTGGTTCGAGACTCCCCTTGTGCAGCAGCAGGAACTTGAACCCTAACAATAAGTGAATTAAATAATTAAAATCACATCCTAATTGAGCCTGGAAAAAATAAGCCCAAAAGAAAACCCCAGTGATTTTTTTTATTTTTCCATTGTAAACATCTGTATATATCCCTATTGGAAGAATATCCCATTGATGTCCATTTATCACCTTTTCCAAAGAGCAGGATCTAATAAATGTCACATGTGGATCCCCATTGATGGTTTTCCATGTAGATGCCCAAAAAAAGCAAAGGGTAGCTCACAGCATTCAAAACACTTTCCGAACTATGCTACTTCTACTTCTCCAGTCACCGTGGGAAGATTCCCATCGATGGAGATATACTGCAAGAAATTTTCCCTTATATCCAAAGGCGTAAGAAGAGACAAACCCATTTGAAGTCTTATAGTATCACTAATAGTGATGAGCGAGTATACTCGTTACTCGGGTGATCTCCGAGTATTTTGGTGTGCTCGGAGATTTAGTTTTCGTCCCCTCAGCTGCATGATTTACAACTGCTAGACAGCCTGAATACATGTGTGGAATGCCTGTTTGTTAGGGAATTCCCACATGTATTAAGCCTGTCTACAAGTCACAAATAATGGAGCTGAGACACGAAAACTAAATTTGAGAGCACGCCAAAATACTCAGAGATCACCCGAGCAACAATGCTTCTCGCTCATCACTAATCCCTAATTATTTCTTACTTTTCAGCATTGACTTTGGTTTGACCTGTTGTCACCAATGAAACTGATTGCACACAGCCATTCTGAAGTGTCGTTCCAATGTGAGACCAGTATGGTCACCTGTCATTAAGCAGAAGTTCTGAAGGTGCACTTTTTTTCGCATGTGGATAACCCCTTACTATATGCTCTTTTATGGCAAATGGAAGTTTTAAAATTAAATCCTTAAAAAATCCCTTTAAGGCTTACAACCAGCACTTCCTTAACTAGAATTACTCAGAAAATTACAGATGAAATATAAAAAATATTTTTTTAAGACTAGAAGGGACATCAGGGAGGAGATGCTTTATTTCCCTGCCTTAGATATATCCAAAATCTTCAAAAACATATTTATCCTCAGCTTTTATCTTTAGCTGCAGTTGCTATTTGGAGTTTACTTTGGAACCTGTCTATGAAGTCTAGACACTGATTTTTTTCTCCTTATTGAGATCTACCATATTGGCAAGAAGCAATTTTGTAGTCATGCGAAAGGTTTCTCATTTATTCCAGGACATCACTAATGGTTCTCTGGCCATATTTTTAATTTACATGCCAAACATATGGTTATCCGCCAATGTTTCACTCTATATGACACACAGTTACCTACGTTGCTCATTGACTCCAATTTTAATTTAAAAAAAAAAGCAATGTGGTCTTGTTTTTCTTTGAAGGCTGTTCATTTGTCTAGTTATCTGCATTACCGGGTTCAGTACATTTAGTGAATACCATCACCTATGGTAATTTTACGCAGCAAATAATGCCACATAGGCTCGTCTCAGCCCTCCCAAAATAACCTGTAAGAATTAAAGGGTCATGCAATGCCGTGCTTAACAAAAAAAGCAAAACAGAAAAAAAAACAAGACAGGGTTAAAAAAGAAAGCCAAAAAAAGCAATGTATTTACTAATAGGGAAAAGTAAAGAAGAGAGAGTTAGCTTTAGGGGTATAAAAAGTCCTAAATGTCAGTCTAGGTCAATCACTGGAGCTTGTCAGTGGACCAATTAAGGAATATTTGACTACTTTTTCAGTCTTACATGTCTTCTTGGACTTGAATTTGGCCACCCTCTCAACTTTCCTATTGGTTCTGATTAAGACATTTTCCCCACCTTCCTAATTCTGACCCAGCAACTTTATTCTTTTTTTCTCTCTACTGTCAAGCAGCTACTCCGTAGACTCTACCCAGGGGCCCCTGCAATAAAGTCCCATTTCCTGTCCAAGGGTGAAAAGATGAATTGTGAATGCTCGCTATGGCCGACTGCTCTACCATTGGACCAGCTTTTCTATACGAGTCTCATTATTACTGAAGCATTACCTGGTCACAGCGGTAAGTCAGACAATTAATTATTTGACCTTGAAGACTAATGATTGCCCCAGGATCCATCTTAATAATAGGTCTCATGACTTACTGAATCAATAATTACATTTGAGATTAAATTGCAATTAAGAAAAATTGAGGGTTTGCATCGCATTAGACTGATGATATGGAAATCTCGTATCGTCTGCTGAAAAGTAGTGGTCAGGATTTACTAAATAATGCAACCTGTTTCTTCATGCCATCCTCCCTAAGGAGTGTATTATATAGGCTTCAATCAGTTCGGTGGAGATGACTTTTTTGGAACATAGTGGTGGAAAACAGATGTGTACTAAGTCCACAGCTCAGGAACATCTGTGATTCCTGGAATCAAGTGCCGACTTTGCATTTTAAGAAGGCTTCCTAATTATCCCTGCCACCTGTCTGTTTACCTGGAGCGTGTGAGCAGCGGCTAAAAATATTGTATCAGAGGTAGAGACGCTTCATTATTTAGATGTTTAGTGCACTTCTATATCTATATAGGTTTTGGGAAATATCTAGAGCGATATACAGAACTGCAGTAAAACATTCACAATGTAAACTATATAACCACATATGGTGGAGAACCTCTCATCTCATACACATTGGGGGTTATTTATGAATGCTCTTATAATGGGGCTTGCAGACATCCATGTGCTTGCCATCATTCACACAAATGAAATTTTCAGTCAAAGGAATTTTTGCAATGAACTAGCCTTGTTTAATTATGCCCTTACTGCACCATATTATCCCCATGTTCTGTGGCATAAATATAGCGCACCCATAGGCTTCTAAGATACTCTACACATCTCCATATTCCTGTGAATTCAGTGTGAGATATAGGCCTGTTTAAAGGGGTTGTCTAGGCTTGGGGCTCAAGTCTGCAGTCACCTTATGTGACTGAAAACTT
This sequence comes from Oophaga pumilio, assembly GCA_009801035.1. Lineage (NCBI taxonomy): Eukaryota > Metazoa > Chordata > Amphibia > Anura > Dendrobatidae > Oophaga > Oophaga pumilio. Next base: position 125,233 of record VIAB01002927.1, on the reverse strand, counting down.
GTGAATCCTCCCAGTGTGGACAGTGCATGCTGTCAGGATTCTCCAGTACTGGTGTCGGGAGAGGACGGTCTTGTAATCACAAGTATGCGATTTGCATACTTCCAGCCACATTCCAACTAGAAGTCTTCAGCCTTGCTCAATACACTTGCATTAAGCGAGGCCATGCACAACTAGTCTGCATGTGACCTCATGTATGTAAATCGTATACTTGCGGCCACGCACCCGCCCTCTTCGAAGACCAACATTGGAGAATCCTGATAATGTGCACTTCACACTGCCTGCTGTAAGGATTCCCAAGTCTGCAGTCGCATTGGCTTACAATAAACTTGAACTCCATCTCTTGACCACCACTTTAATACGTACACTCCTTGGTGCTCTCTAGCAGGGTTTCTCTCACCTGTCAAAACATTGGACATGGGCTTTTTGGGCTCAACAAGAATCAACAACTCTGAGGGCTCACCCTCCATCTGTACCAAACGTGCCATTTTTTTTGCTACATTTTCTAACAACCTCCATTCCTATTATTAAAAAATCCAGTAAAGACGACTAATAAATCCAATTATTTGAATTATTTGTGCCTCATTCCTTAAGAAACAGACCTTAGTGGCAATTGAATGGCTCCAAAGTCAGCTCCAAAATTTGAGTTTGTGGCTACTGGTGGCTCTTCTGGGTTCTTGGTGGACCAGTCTATCCCTGACTAGAAACTAAAACGCTAAGCTTTTACAAAATATTCTGTGATACAGTTGCTTACAAATGTTCTTCAGCAATATCACATTTTAATGAGGAGCAGATCTAGTCATTAAATATATTTTTATATTTTGTCCTCTTTGGGCTTTTGATGAACTGAAGTAAGTAGAATAAGGAAAGTCTGGGAGTTTTTCTGGCTGCTTTTTGCTTGTGTAAGCGCTGTAACACTGGGTCACACAGGTCCCGCCAATTTAATGTGTAATTATATCAGTAATACTTCTGTGATTTGCAGCTGTAACCCATCTAACACCAGGAGCATTAAGTTATTATTACTATGGCTGCCTTGTTCTATAACAATCGTGTCAAGCCATTGATCTTGTTCTTGCAATTCCATCTGCTGTTTTCCTGTCTCCGGTTCCTATGGATACCTGCTCGCTGCGGCTGGATTGAGTGCGTACAGGGGAGCAAGTACCAATTTATCTCTATGGAAGGACTAGAGATATTACACAGCAACTAAAAATGAAATCTGCGATCGATAGAAACACTTATAAACCAAGAGAATAAAAATATGAAATTCATTTTTTTTTACTTTGCATTAAAATATGGAAGTGCCCCTATGCTGCATAAGAGGACCCCATAATTATTAATGGTGGGTGGAACCCTGTTGCATATTCTGCATTGGGGCCTAGAAGTTTGAAGTTCTGGTCTTTTTTTTCATGAAATGTCTTTGATTACGTTTATTTTTTTTAATTTTTTTTTACTAAAGGGGTTATGCAGCTAAAAACATGCATAAATAATTGTTAAATGGCTTCTCCAAGAATGTAATAAAATGGCCTCCATCACATAATTTAAGCGCCAACCTGTCCCAGTCAGGTGTCTGGACTTGAAGAAAAACCGCTCCCGCGATCTGTGTCTCAACTGACAGGTGAGCTTGTATCGTAACCACACATATCATACCTTGTGGAGAACTGTGTGACAGGAAAAGAAATATATATTCTCCAGATGAGCACAAAGAAGATCTGTGGTTAGTTCCCCATGATACTTGGAACAACATAGCTAGAGAAATTGATGCTTTAATGCTGTGTTGAATCTAAAGGACAGTCACACTAAATATTGATTTTATTTAGATTCCTCTTTTGTTCATTCACTTTGCATGTTTTTAATTGATAAAATGAACTATTAACACTTCTACTTTGGAAAGCATTCTTACTTTGCAGCATGTATTCCACAACTGCCTAAAACTTTTGCACAGTACTGTATGTAATTATTTTACCTGGTGTAAATATTGCTGTTCTCCTGAATCTGCGGTTGTTTTTCTTTTTTTTTCTGTTATTGTTCTGCTTCTTCATTCCTGAAATATGGCTCCCTTTTATTGTATGTAAATCTAGTATTGTTAGCCAAGGGGGTGTGATCCTCAACTTCTCTCTATGTGAGTCTTCTGGAGGACCATGCCCACTTGGCTAAGGAGACTAGATGTACATATTTCATGAATGGACAGGTGCAGGAACAAAATAAAAACAGTGGCAGATCCAGGAGAACAGCGGAAAGTAGAACAGGTAAAATATAAATCTTATTTGTGACAAGTGAAAAGCCCTCTTTAAAAATACTACCATGTTCTCCTCGCATGGTCTTTTGGCTCCCAGCTAGGAAGAGAACATTTTGGACCAATATTTTGGACAAACAGATAAAATGTTGGGGTACAAGGATCGGATTAAATTAATTGAAAAGGAACTAAAAAAAAACCCAATCCCCACAGCTCAGAAATAAATTTAGAAAAAAATGTTTCCTTGTTTTTGTCATTAAATGAAAGCAAAAAAACATCTCCAAATGTGAAATGTCTAGATGTGCCACTAGTGATTCTTTAAAGCTGATTGATTATACAGTTTCAGATGAGAGAGGTCATACAATAGTTCAGCTTTCTGATTTAGGTCACCGGGATGACTTCTCAAGGAATATAAATAGGTTTCTATTTTGGAAAATGTCTTTGGAGCTTCAGGTCATTCAAGAAAATCAAACTGTGACAAAAGAGTCACCGGCGGCCAATGATCTAATTGTGTCCATATTATAAATGTACCAGTATGGATCAGCGCATTGCAATGATGAAATAATATTAGGAACGTTCTATTATGGTCAAGTCAAAGTTCGGATCATCTTCGTCCATTTCTTAATTTGTGACACTGGCTGAAAATTCTTGTCCACAGCTTTGCACCCTATCGAGCAGTACAAAAAGCTGGCAGAAAGTTATTTATAAAGAAAATGGTGGTTCTTTCAAGTTTTCTTTGAAGGGGTTAAATATTTATGCATTTTACAGTTTTATAATTATTCTTTAACATTTCGAGACTATTGGTTTGTAATAAAAAATATTGTCACGGGTAAATAATATGTAAGTTTCATTTGTATGCCCGACATATCTGTCGACGCTTAGGGGTTTGTATACTTTTGCACTGTATATTCTGTGATACTTACTTCCTGATAATGTCTGTCTGGAAAAAAAAAAAGAATACAGGAACCAAAAATTTCAGGTTAGTAGGGACTACCACTGAGAATCAGGGTTCTGCAGAGCCTCATGGGAGTGCTGAAGACAGCCAAGTGTAGCCCTCGACTATCTCAAGCGGTTCCATTAAGAATGACTGGAGCGGCAGTGCACGTGATCGACCATCACTCCATTCACACAGGGCTATCCAGAACCCCTTTTCTAGGAACCAGTGGGAATCTCAAGATTTGGACCTCCAGCAATCAGGAACGTATTACCAATTTTAGGGAATCTATCAGCAGGTTTTTGCTATGTAATCTGAGAGCAGCATGAGGAAGGGGCTGAAACATAGATTTCAGGGATGTATCACTTATTAGGCTGTGTGCTGTGTTTCCATACAATGAATGTTTTATCACCAGGAGATTATCACTGCCTGGACTACAGATAATGTGAGCCTTGGTACTTCTCTGCTAAGCAGCTTATTGTCAATAGACAATGTACACAGAAAGCTGTGATGTGGGTAGGGTCTGCTTTCTGAGCTTTGCTACAAGCTACATCTAAAAACTCTGTATCACATCTACCGCACCCAGTAAACTAAGTGACACATAGCTGGAATCATGATCTCTTTTCCTACATCATACTTCTCTCAGGTGAGGTAGCAACAACCTGGTGACAGATTGCCTTTAACATGGATAGGGGGTAACTTACAAACTTGAGAATACCCCTTTAATGTAAACTTTATCAGTCTAAGAATGTGATTTTAGATGAAGTATTACAAAGTGAGCGGAAATATAAAAACTCTTCTACTATTGTGAAACTCTAATATTAGGAACTATAAAAAATTTTTTATTACAGAGTAAAATGCAAGAAAATAGATTTTAAGAAAATCTGTTACCTGATCTATGGAAAAAAAACCCTGAAATGTTGCAGTTTTCACTATGGCCACCAAACCTCATCATAGGCTGACATTTCTTGATCTGTAGTATTTACTTCTCAGCAGTCAACTCATTCTCATCACAGGTAGGATTACAATGAGAAATAACTATGTATCGTATAGATAAGCCCACCCCTGACGAAGGCAAACGCCGAAATGCGCGTCGGGGTGGGCGCATCCTGGGGACTCTTACCTTTCACAAATACCCTATGATGATCCATTAGGTCTCTTGTTATATGTGACATATTTACTAATGCACTGGCATGTAACTTAATGCATTTGCACTTTATTATTACCTACCAGTATTATTATTTTTTGCACATATTTTTTATGCATTTGCACTTTCATTTGTTTTAAAATTTACCTCATGTATTGCAATTGATTGTGTATGTAAATTTTGATATATAGACCAATTTGGTTATTATCAGTATATTCTAGCGTCCCTGTTGTGCCCTTTCTTTGGTATTGGTTCCTGCCCGTTTTTTTTCTTTTAATATTTTTATTATTATTTTTTGTACTTAATAAACATTGTTAATTATCGGACATTATTTCGGTTTCCTTTCGTTGGTACCGTATAGATAAGGCTCGGTTCACATTGCGCTAATGGCAATGCGCTGATGGTATCCGTTACATAGCGGCACTAACGCTATATAACGGATTCGTTAGCGCACCCATAGACTGCCATTATGTAGCGCATCGCTAACGCATGTCATATTTGGCATGCGTTAGCGATGTGCCGTCATTCTGTGACGGACCCTCGGAAGTGGTCTGCAGCGTTAGGGGGTCCGTCACCGCTAGCACAGATGGAGCATCTGCGCTAGCGCGATCGCATAACTCGATCTTTAAAAGGCACTTGCGTTAGCGCAGTCCATTTAACGCATGTGTTGAGCGGACTGCACTAACGCAATGTGAACCTAGCCTAAGACAGAATCCAACATCCACAATAGGTGATGATCATAGCTCACCTCCTCTCGCAATGACCTTTGCACAGGTCACAGAGCATGCCCACAACACTCTCCTCCACAACATGCCCACAACAGTCTCCTCCACAATATGCCCACAACACTCTCCTCCACAATATGCCCACAGCACTCTCCTACACAATATGCCCGCAACATCGTTGTAGAGAGGTCAATAGGTTTATTTTTAATCAGTAAAACCAAATTTCCTGTGATACGTCCAGTATGAACAGAAAAGGGTCTGTGTTAGGGTGCACTATTTAACTACTTTTTTATGACATTTCTTACTTTTGTTTTTATGCCATTGTGTCTCAGCATGCCTTCTATATTGATTTCTACAAACAATACAAATGCGGAACTTTAACTCTCATCAATCATTGCTCCTTGACTAGTAAAATTTGGAACTAAGAAGGCTGAGAGTGAATGTCCCGATCTGTCTGGCACAGACTTGCTACAAGAACTTGTCTCACACTATATAGGGAAAGATTAAGTAGGTGAACCTGGACAGATACTCGGACCCACTGGTATTGGTCAGTTCACACTTCGTCTGAGCGGAAGAAACACTATCCAATGGTCGGGGCAGGCATGATAAGGTACATACACATACATGAAAAGATATGTGGACGAAAGATACTGAAGATTGGACGTTTTTGGTGAAATGAAGCTACAGCTTATCAATCTGTGCAATAAATATATGGTAATTTATGCAGTAAATCCTTTGGACCATGGGCTTATGACTAATCAAGTTATCTGCATTAAGGGCATCATTGTGGTCATTTCAAGCTTTTATGAATACAGGAACCTGGCTGCCACATTGTAATGGGGGTTAGTAAACAGGGAGGTTCTGATCAGTGGTCTATAATTTTTATGGAGGTCTGTAACTTAGGGGGCTATTCTGAAGTCTTTACATTTGACTGGTCTAGGGTACATATAGGGGAGAAATATGGACAAAAGTATTGGGACACCTACACATTATATCTACAGGAAATGTTAGGACATCTCATTCTAAATTGATAGGTACTAATAAGAGTTGGTTCCTTTGAAGATGTAACATCTTCCACTCTTCTGGGAAGTCTTTCTACAAGACTTTGGACATGTCTATGCACCCCTCAAAGTACTCAAAACCACATTCGAGAAGCTTATTAACCTTTCAGGTCCTTCACAGGAATTAAAGCAACATGGAAAGAAAAAATTAAAATGTTACTTTTTCCCAAAAGAATTTTGCTTTAGCCTCAAATTTTGCATTTTCAAAATGCACTTTAAGGGGCCTATGCAGAAAATTCCCAAAAATGACACTTCAAATTTGATATGGTCCCAAAAAAAATGTTTTTGTAAATTTGTTGAAAAAATTAGAAATTGCCGAAAAACTTTGAACCCTTCTGACTTCCTAACAAAAAAAAATGATGTTTCAAAAACTGTGCTGATATAAAGTAGACATGTGGTAAATGTTATTATATATTAACTGCTTCAAGGGCTTAAAAAGTCAATCAAAGTTTGAAAATTGCAGAATTTTCAACATTTTTGCCCAAATTATGATATTTTCACAAATAAATGCAAAAAACATTGAAAAAACAATGTCATAATTACTGGGATTTGTTGAAACATTCATGAATTATTATCTCATAAAATGTGGCCAGATCAGGAAGGAGAAAATAGGCTTAGGGGGTGAAGTGGTTAATATTAACATATTAATTATATTATTTTACATTAATGTATATTGTATCACTTAATGTTGAGCAGAATTAAGTGTGCTGACAACCCCCTATAAAACGTGTGCTAACCTTGCTCCTGTTTCCCCGTCCACTGCTTCGGTCTTTGCTGTGTGTACTGACACTGCGCACAACAGTTGCGATGCAGTGACATCATCGCATTTGCTGTGTCCATCGCACATGCTGATTAGTGGAAGAAGGAGCCAGCGGCTCCCTTCTCCACCATTGTATTCACTCTTATCTGCACCCTTAGGATGCAGATAGCGGTGATATCAGGACGCCGGCGGCTGCATGGTACGGGCCATGGGCCCGTGTTCACCCATTAGAATGTTTTGGTTCAATGTGACCCACAGGCCACATTTTGCCCACGTCTGGCTTACACTATATACAACAATAGCAAAATATTGCAATATTTTGTAAAAACCACGGTTTCCTATAAATTCCAGACACAAGTTGATTTTCACAGGGGTATCATCATTACAGGAATGGTTGTCTTCAGTAGACTTTTGGCTGTCATGGCAACCTATAGAGGTACCACAAATGCATAGCAAGGGGTGCGCAAATGGGTGCGTGGAATGGCGGGCCAATGGGTTGTGCGCTGTAAATGACGCTACCTCTGCTCCTTGCCATCACTTAGTACGTGACGCAGCTTTTCCACACTGACATTCCCATTCCTCTTCTCCTTGCAATCACTTGGTATGCTTTTCAATTAACCCCAGTGTCATGTATAGTGTACAGTTCCTATAGCGTCTTGCTTGTGCTTGGGTGCGAGGAAAACACAGGAGACATAGGTTGAA
>VIAB01002927.1:3196-15390 GCA_009801035.1 Oophaga pumilio | reverse complement strand
CTCTCCAGTTCCATCAGGTTAGATGGTGAACGTTGGTGAACAACCATTTTCAGGTCTCTCCAATGATGCTCAATTGGATTTAGGTCAGGGCTCTGGCTGGGCCAGTCAAGAATGGTCACAGAGTTGTTCTGAAGCCACTCCTTTGTTATTTTAGCTGTGTGCTTGGGGTCATTGTCTTGTTGGAAGGTGAACCTTCGGGCAAGTCTGAGGTCCAGAGCACTCTGGAAGAGGTTTTCATCCAGGATGTCTCTGTACTTGGCCATATTCATGTTTCCTTCAATTGCAACAACTTGTCCTTTCGCTGCAGCTGAAAAACACCCCCATAGCATGATGCTGCCACCACCATGTTTCACTGTTGGGATTGTATTGGGCAGGTGATGAGCAGTGCCTGGTTTTCTCCACACATACCACTTAGAATTATCACCAAAAAGTTCTATCTTCGTCTCATCAGACCATAGAATCTTGTTTCTCATAGTATGGGAGTCCTTCATGTGTTTTTTTAGCAAACTCTATGCGGTCTTTCATATGTCTGGCAATGAGGAGAGGCTTCAGTCGGGACACTTTGCCATAAAGGCCTGACTGGTGGAGGGCTTCAGTGACAGTTGACTTTGTAGAACTTTGTCCCATCTCCCTACTGCATCTGTGGAGCTCAGCCACAGTGATCTTGGGGTTCTTCTTTACCTTTCTCACCAAGGCTCTTCTACCATGATTGCTCAGATTGGCTGTACAGCCAGGTCTAAGAAGACTTCTGGTGGTCCCAAACATCTTCCACTTAAGGATTATGGAGGCCACTGTGCTCTTAGGAACATTGAGTACTGCAGAAATTCTTTTGCAACCTTGGCCAGATGTCTACCTTGCCACAATTCTGTCTCTGAGCTCCTTGGCCAGTTACTTTGACCTCATGATTCTCATTTGATCTGACATGCACTGTGGGGTCTTATATAGACAGGTGTGTGCCTTTACAAATCGAGTCCTATCAGTTTTATTAAACACAGCTGGACTCCAATGAAGGAGTAGAACCATCTCAAAGAGGATCACAAGGAAATGGACAGCATGTGATGTAAATATGAGTGTCTGAGCAAAGGGTCTGAATACTTCTGACCATGTGATATTTCAGTTTTTATTTTTTAATAAATTTGCAAAAATTTCTACTTTTCTGGTTTTTATCAGTCAAGATAGGGTGCAGCGTGTACATTAGTGAGAAAAAAATGAACTTTTTAGAATTTACCAAATGGCTGCAATGAAACAAAGAGTGAAAAATTTAAAGGGGTCTGAATACTTTCTGAACCCATTGTATATCTATATGTGTCTATATATATATATAGTTGGGCTAAAAGTTTACGTACCCCGGGAGAATTTTTGCTTTCTTGGCCTTTTTTTCAGAGAATATGAATGATAACGCCAACATTTTTTGTCCACTCATGGTTAGTGGTTGGGTGAAGCTGTTTATTGTCAAACTACTGTGTTTTCTCTTTTTAAATCATAATGACAACCCAAAACATCCAAATGACCCTGATCAAAAGTTTACATACCCTGGTGATTTTGGCCTGATAACATGCACAGAAGTTGACACAAATGGGTTTGACTGGATACTAACGATAACATCTTCACCTGTGACCTGTTTGCTTGTAATCAGTGTGTGTGCATAAAAGCTGAGTGAATTTCTGGGATCCAGAAAGACTCTTGCATCTTTCATCCAGCCACTGACATATCTGGATTGTGAGTCATGGGAAAGCGAAAGAATTGTCAACGGATGTACATTAGAAGGTTCCTCTCCACTCTGTACCAGTCTGTTATTGTAAATTTGTTTACTGTAAACGATATCTATAACTTTGTATGTAACCCCTTCTCATGTACAGCACCATGGAATTAATGGCGCTATGGTAGTTGAACTGTATAAAACAGGAAAGGGATACAAAAAGATAACCAAGGAACTGATAATTCCAGTCAGCAGCATTCAAACTGTGATTAACAAATGGAAAATCAGGGGCTCTGTAAAAACCAAACCATGGTCAGGTAGACCAACAAAAATTTTGTCCACAACTGCCAGGAAAATAATTTGGGATGCAAAGAAAAACCCACAAATAACATCAGCTGAAATACTGGACTCTCTGAAAACTAGTGGTGTGGCTGTTTGAAGATGCACAATAAGGAGGCACTGGAAGAAAAATGGGCTGCATGGTCGAGTCGCCAGAAGAAAGACATGCAAGGTTGTGCAACAAAATATTAAATGAAGGGTACCATCATTTCTCTTCAGGCCTATTTCATGAGTTTTATTTTTTTTTTTTAATTCTGTGGAAGCATGGTTGAAAAGCAATGTCTGACTTTCATTTGTTCATTTTCATAGATTTTTGATTTATTACTTTTGTCAGATTCAAGTTATTTCTGTCACCAATGTGGGTTTTTCTGTCATTAAACGAGAGGTACGAACAATTTTGACCACGTGTGTAAGTACTGAAAATGCTTGGCAAGTATGGGATGAATAATTCTGAGATTGCCTTAGTAAGTACGAGTCATTTTGTGTTGAATTTGGAGAAACTTCTTGTTATATAAATTGTGTTGATCTATTTATTTATTGTGCTTTTGCTTATATAGCACTATTTTATGCCGCAGCGCTTTGCAGACATCATCATCGCTGTCCCCAGTGGGGCTCACAATCTATTTAAATTGTGTTTAATTCTACTATTTGCAATATGCAAAGTTTGTAAATTTTGCTAATAACCCTTATATGCAATAAGGGAGATAGTTGGAGGATGGAATAATTTTGATTCCAACTGTATTACTTGTTCACTATCCAAACTTTTGTTTCTGTAGATGCCCAAGATAGAGCTATTGAAGGGCTCCTTGACTTCACTGCAAGGTCTGCAGTAGAGCATCTTACTTACCAAGTGCCAATTGTAACTGTTGTCTTCTAGTGTGGAAACCTTACCACTCTGCCCCTTAGCCCCCCAGGGCCATGGTAAAACTAATTCCTTTGCACCCCCTATATTTATATCTCTTGAGAGAAGAGCAATTTTCTACACTAATTGGGAAATAAACTGACATGGTCTACTCTCTCCACCAAGCCTGCAGTGTTAGCAAGTAAGGGATCAAGAAATGTCCCCAAAGGGGTCAAGAATCATAAAAGGAGTACACACAGGGAAACAAACACCGGGGGCCCTTCTTTCCTGAATGGCTAACCCCAGCATAATTACAGAAGCCCATTTTGATCTTTGCTATTAAGAACCTTCTCTTTTATGTACACCGCTGTGTTCAGCCGTAACTCCTACTAACTGACATCTATCATAGAGTCCTTTGAAAACAGTAATAAAAATAAGCGACCTCCGGGTTGTGAGAAATAGTCAAGAAGTGGACTACATCTCAGTTACTATCACCATGGTAGATATCTACACCCAGCAGTAACCACAATACTCTAAAGATGCCATCTTTTTGCTCATGTTATTGCTGGACATATATCGGCAAAGAAGAAGAGTGAAAGAGTTACTTAATGTTAAAGTCTTGTGACAAATACAAAAGCTCATCCATTCTGTCTTCATAATTTATGGTCCTAGTTTTAATAGTGAGATATCTTTGCTCCATCCATTGTTCCAAAGTGCACATTCTTCTATGGATTTCAATACTATGGTTACATTCCTGAAGTGTAAATCAATTTCCTTTGTTACACTCTCGTTATGCAACCTATTTAAGACAGCTGGAGAATCAATGTGCATGTTTTATTTGCTCCCCCGCAGTGATATATCTATAGTTACGAGTTCACAAAAACATTTCACGTATTAACGGGCGAGGACTCTACGAGGGGAAGTCCACTTTATATGATTTACGATTCTTGATCAATGAGTCTCTATTAGGCTGAACAGATTGCAACAACTGTCTTCGAAGAATAGGTGACTATTGAATTTGCCATTAGAAACTTAATGACATTGAATACAATGAGACAAATGGTTTATCTTTATCTGTCTAACAAAGCACCGGTGATTTCTGGGACTCGGGTCGGCTTTACGGATGTTAGTCAACGATTGGATTTAGTGCAAATTAGTTTTTTTATGGAATTTTTTTTCCCTGTCTGGGCATATAGCAGGCCTATCAAAATACCTTAACACAGTTGATCAAATAAAAGTAAATGTCAGGTGAAATGTAAAAAATGAAATCTTAAAATTTGAAAACTTCCTTATATAATATCGTATTACAATAATATGCAATAACATACATTAGGGTTGCCAACTATCTATAATTTGTGGATATATTGTCCTAAAAAAAGTAAAATAATCATATTTTTAATAGCAAAAAGAATTAATATAATGGAAAGTCATAAGCTTTCTAAAGTATGTATCATATGTTCTGTGTGTGCTCCTGCCTCCCAAGTTGCACACTTCTCTACCATCTTTTGAGTGATAGGCGGGGATCTTGATCCTCAGAACACCATGTAAATGCCTGAAAAATCTTAAAAGCTGTATATAAGTTTAGTTACTCTTTAAAGATATGTCCTGACTTACTGAGAGGGGATAAATGATTGTTGATTATACTGATGGGACTCGCATTAATCTCAAGAATGGGGGGACTGTAGCTCCATTTTGCAGAGGAGAAGGTACTGCTCTGCTGCAGACTATCTCTATTGTTCTTTATGGATGTTATAAAATAAAATTATATTTAGTATTATATACTTTGATATTTCCTTTTCTTCCATAAAAAAATGGAGAGTGAGTGTGAACGTGAAGATTCCTAAAGGAATAACGGGAATCGTACAATGTAGAGCTCAACAAAAAGATGGTCAAGAATTGTTAACTTAAGGTAAATGCATATATTTCTAAAAACAGACATGCCAGGAGTGTGAACAAATCCTCCTGAAATAAATCCACATGAGAAAAGAATGAACTGCTGAAACATGAAATGTTGGTACATGAACACAGATATTTATGCATACCACTGGCAGATCCAGCTAAATTTGGTGAAATATCTTATGTGTATGAGACGATTGACATATAACTCACACCTTGCAGCATCTACAGTGATTGGAGATAATTGTCATTAAACCCTTAAATGCTGCAGAACATAGGACTTACAGCACCTAAGGGTTTTTACAGTGTAAACCCATCGGCATCCCCACAACATTGCCTTGGGGTAATTCTTGACACTGATCTCTCTTTCAAACCACATATCCAAGCCATTTCCACTTCCTGCCAACTTCAACTAAAAATATTTCACGGATCCGTACATTCCTCAACCAAGAATCTGCAAAAACCCTAGTCCATGCCCTTATCATCTCCTGCCTTGACTACTGCAACCTCCTGCTCTGTGGCCACCCCTCTAACACTCTTGCACCCCTCCAATCTAATCTAAACTCTGCTGCTTGACTAATCCACCTGTCCCCCTGCTATTCCCCGGCCTCTCCTCTCTGTCAATCCATACACTGGCTCCCCATTACTCAAAGACTCCAGTTCAAAACCCTAACCATGACATACAAAACCATCCACAACCTGTCTCCTCCATACATCTCTGACCTCGTTTCCCGGTATTTACCAACATGCAGCCTCCAATCCTCACAAGATCTCCTTCTCTCCTCCCCTCTTATCTCCTCTTCCCACAATCATATACAAGATTTCTCCCGCGCATCAACCCTACTTTGGAACTCTCTACCACAAAATATCAGACTCTCGGCTACCATGGAAACCTTTAAAAAGAACCTGAAGACCTACCTTTTCCGACAAGCCTACAACCTGCAGTAATCATGGATCGACCAAGGCACTGCACGACCAGCTCTACCCTCGCCTACTGTATCCTCACCCATCCCTTGTAGATTGTGAGCCCTCGCGGGCAGGGTCCTCTCTCCTCCTGTACCAGTTGTGACTTGTATTCTTTAAGATTACTTTACTCATTTTTTATGTATACCCCTATTCACATGTAAAGCGCCATGGAACAAATGGCGCTATAATAATAAATAATAATAATAACATGATTTGAAGTTGCCAATGTATTGCTGCGGCTGTGTTAGTAAAACTCCTCAAGTTTGCCGTGTTTATTAAATCCCCCCATATACTTTATATAGCTATCAGCCAATCATTTGGTCATCATCAACTATCTCTCCGAAGTCCCCTTTGCACAGAAGCACTCGCTCTGCTGAGTGCTCCTATCTTCTCTATAAGAGAGCTGCAAGACATCTCTGGTGGTGGTTTACCGCTAAGGGAACAAAATGATCAGCAGTTTGAAAGTTTTGACAATCACCTGTCGTGGGCCCCTAAACATGTTAGACTTACAGAATTGCCCAGTTCAGCCAAAATTAGTCTGAGTGTGCAGGCCCTTAGTCTATTAGGACCTGCTGAAATCATGGGCTAATAAGCTATCTGCCTATTGCATTGTTTTATAGAAGCAATGAATGTATAGTATTCTACCTTAGCTTCTCAATCTCGAAAATCCAAACGTGGTGCTCCATGCAGATAAGGAGATGCGGCAGTTTGGACTTTACCTGGATCCACTCCAGGAAATAGAGCAGCTGCTTTGGATAATTCTTCACCGACGGTGAAGACAAAGCGTCGCCCGGTAACGTCTGCCTTCACATTGACATACGGAAGTTTTCCATTCTCTGTCCATGTAACGTCACTCCAGATGCAAGCTTTCCTTCATGGGCAGAAGGGAAAAGATGCAGTTAATAAGGTCAAGATCCAGGTCAAGTCCACACCACCCCATCTCCTTATACACACAGGGCACCAAGCATTGAGGAAAGCACATTTGCATTTTGGAGATTGAGAAGCTAAGGTAGGATCCTATCATCTTCAGTTGAATTGCAGCACATACACATCTTTTTGTTTTCTTACAGAGAATGCGCCTGTATGCAGCTCATTTAACTTAATTAGACGGGAGCGCTCATGCACAACCAGAATATTTTAGTGTACTAAGAAAGTAAAGTATTAACAACAAAAACGCTAGGAAAAAAAAGCATTTCAATAAATATTTTGGAAAAATATATAAATTGTTTTGTTAATGTGCTATGTCACATAGTAAACAGAATAGATAAAAAATGCAGAATTGCACTTTTATCTTCCAGACAAAAAAGGAATAAAAGTTATTAAATAGTGATGAGACATCATGCTCGGATACTGTGTTATCCGGGCATGCTTGCGTGTTATCCAAGCATCTCGGTCGTGCTCGAATAATATGTTAGAGTCACCATGCCTTCATGTCTCACTGTTGTTAGACAGCTGCAACACATGCAGTGACTGCCTGTTTGTTAGGCAATCCCTGCACGTGTTGCGGCTGTCTAACATCCGCGAAACATGCAGCCACGATGACTAGGAAATATTATTCGAGCACGTCCAAGATACTTGTATAACACCCGAGCATGCCCGGATAACACCATATCCAAGCACGCTGGCTTATCACTATTAATTAATAAGGTCTATGTAACTAAAAATATAGCAAATTGAAACTTACATTCATCCTGCAAAAATCTATTAATCTCCATAGATGGAAAAATAAAAAAAGTTATGTAGTGTGACAGGCAAAAGCACAACATTTTTTTTTTAATAGAAAGTGTTTATAGTGCAAAAGTTGTCAAACATCAAAAATATATTGAAAATCGCCTTAATAGCTGCATAGTTGATAAAAGCCACAGGTCCATGAAGTGAAATCTATAGTCCTGCAGTATTGATCCAGAAGAAATAGTTGTCAATTATTAGGGGAAAAATGTGTTCCTGACTCCAAATTTGACAAAAAAAACACGGATTAACATTTAAGATAACTTCCAGAAGACCAAGATTTGTAAAACTAATAAAAATATTTAATTAAAAGAATATTATTATATAAGCTAATAATATATCTGTAAAACTAACACAACTAATATTTTGGTGTTATCAAATTGTCTAGAAATTGATTTTTTTGGAACATAATTTTTTTTTTCAAGTTATTCAAAAACATTTAACGTATTTGATATGAAATTGCCCAATCCTGGAGATCCAAGAAAAGTAAAAGGAATATTGATTTTCTTTCTGGACAATACAAAAGCTAAAATGAGCAAGAACAAGAATTTCTCTTGATTAAACTTCAGCTTAAATCCAAGAAGAATTAGATTTCAGGCTCTATGATTTCTGTCTTCCAATCCTCAAAGAAAATCACCAGAACATCCACAGATGCCGCAATATATTGCCAATCCTATTGCGGGATTTGACATCCTACCAGACTCTACAATGTAATCATCATTTTAAGAGTATCCAATTCTATGAAAATATTGTACAATGGTGCAACGTTTAATTCAATGTGACATCGAGATTATTTTCTTGCCAGTTATGTGGTAAATTAAAGGAGGAATGCGGTTTGATGTTTCACTTCCCTACTATTTACAAGTTCTCAGTTTGATGGATGAAAACCCCCTCAGAACTAATATTTTACTCAGCTCAGTATTTTATTTTTTTACAATTCTATCCTTTCTTTGTCTTCAGAAGCAAAAACAAAAGTGTAAACCTAACCTTGAAAAAGATTTTGCTGCTTTAAAAAGTGTCCACAACAGCAGTGATCTACAAAGAAACCTAGCAGTAAGTGTTGAATTTTCCTGCAACGGCCCCACAGTAGAGCTCAAGCATTACAATGTATCTAAAGATCACTGGAGCTTTAACAGACCTTCTACAATGAGAGATATTCTTTGAATCCATTCACTATTCTGTTCATGAGATGAAGGTCCTGAACAGAAGTAGTACTCACATTCGCCAGTCCTCACAACTCCAGTTCTGATACATAGCTGATAGTGATGAGTGAGTATACTCGTTGCTTGTGTTTTCCAGAGCATGTTTGGGTGTTCTCTGAGTATTTTGGAGTGCTTGGAGATTTAGTGTTTGTCGAGGCACCTGCATGATTTGTGGCTACTAGACAGCCTGAATACATGTGTGGAATTCCTAACAAACACGCAATCCCCACATGAATTCAGACTGTCTAGCAGTGCCGCAAATCATGCAGCTGCGTCGACAAACACTAAATTTCCGAGCACGCCAAAATACTCAGAGATCACCCGAGCATGCCTGGGAAAACCCGAGCAACGAGGATACTCACTCATCACTAATAACTAATCCCGCTGACCTCTATTTCCTAGACCTCTCTCAAAATGCTTACCACTCCATTTTTTTGCTTTGTTTTTTTCAGTCTGGAGCGGTGCTTCTTGTTGCACAGCTTCTGAATCCACACCTTTGCAGAAGAAAACTTCACAGAGCAGGCTGCATGGGATAACAAGCTTTTACTTCTTACAACATGAGGTAAAAGGAAAATGCACAGTCATTTCAGCATTGCATCAGGAAACCAGGAACAAAACGAAAGTGAAACTACAAGTGAGACTATTTCTTATACAATACATTAAACAGAAGGAAACGTTACACAACATCGCCATCTATTGTCAGGACAGCATAAAGTCCTCCTTTTACTTATAATAAGTCCTAATCTGTTGCATATGCCAACACTTCTAACCTAAGGTCTCTGCCCCTTCTCTTATACTCACTTGCCAGTGTCTTCACCTTTTCTTAGTGTGTCTTCTGTCCCACACTGCCATCTTGTGACCACAGCTTCTGACCGTGAGGAACTCAGACGTAATGGTCACAAGTACTCAACACAAGTTTATTAGTGTCAGAACAAGGCTCTCATGGACTTGCATTGAAAAGTGACCTCCGTCTCACCCCAGCAAACACTGGAGCAATGTGGCAGGTCACAAACTCCCAGAAACCGACGGGAGCAGCTGTGATAGGTAGTGAAGACAATGGAAGGTGAATATAATACTCATGTCAGGGACTGTAGATTAGAAGCACTATTCCACCACTGAAATAAAAAAAAATGCTGGAGTGGTGCTTTCAAATGGCCAGGAATGCCTTTTGAGCCAATCACTGGCTGAGCCAAGTCACTGCTATACTGCTAGTCATTCCTTGTTATTTCTGATGTGTCCAGATGTGAAGAAGAGACCAGTGAGGAACTAGTAAACAAAAGATCAAAAACTGCAGAGGATCAGTGATAGTGAGCATTGTTTTTTTCTCTTAAACCAGTCAAAGCCTTTTGACAGGTTGTCCAGTAAATTCCATTAATGTAAGAAATGAAAGTAATCAGCAGATCATCATGGTTCAAGTTCCCGAGACCCATGCCAATCAACTTTTTTGCGTAGGATTTCTTGACTCTCCATGCATTTCTTCTGCAGCATAAATGCACTACTAAAATACACAATTACATGTTGGCAAAAATTAATGAAAAAGTTCTAGTTAATGATGAGCGGATCAATCAGTGGAAATCTAAGGAAAATTGACTTCAAGTCAAAAACTCTAAATATTTTTCTATCTACTGGCTAACACGGTACAAAGATATACATCTTTACTGAGTCAAAAAATCAAACAGTTTACAATTTGAAAACAGTTAGTCCAGCTCAATTTAACACAGTGTTGAAGAGTCAAACAGAGGGACAATGATGTTGGGCACAGCTGCGTGGGCTTCCTTGTGATGCCCCCAGCAATCACATTACATAATCTAGCATAGACATTACGGAGGGACAATCATGGCCAGTATAAAAAATGTGGGATGACACATACATGAAATACTGCTGCAGTCATATAATTTATTTAACTCGCTTATTTTATGCCATTGGTTCCACAGCACTTTACAGATGTTAACATCACTGTCCCCACAATCCAAATTCTCTATCAGTATGTCTTTGGAGTGTGGGAGGAAACAAGAGAACCTGGAGGAAACCCACGCAAACATGGTGAGAACATACAAACTTACAGATGTTGTCTTTAGCTGGATTTGAACCCAGGACCCCAGCATTGCAAGACTACAGTGCTAAACACTGAGCCCACCTGCGGTGCTTTCCAGCAGTGTGTCATCTCTGTCTGGTTTTAGCTTCAGTATCTCATCAGTGTTTTTACAGTATAGATAAAGAAAGATGTAAATGACAAAGCTTCTCCTGGAATAATGAGGTCCAGGACCTGCAGAGTCAGTGTAATGTTAATGTTGTTAGAAACTTTTTCCTCAGTTATTTACTTTGCTTTTCTTCCGGTCTTCTCTCCGGTCCTTTTCAAAAGGCCACCGGAACACAGAAATTGCAGCAAAATACTTTCGGGACATAAAAAGCAACTGCGTATGCTGGCGCATGCGCACTACTGCTTTTCGGCTTTGCCCGCAGTTGGGCAAAGCATAGTGCGCACAAGCGAGATCTCATTTGAATGCTCACGCGCGACATCTCTACGCGATCTGCGATATTCACGCAAGGAATGCTTACAGCAAGCCGAGGAGGGGTGGAGTGAGGGAACTGAAGCAACGCCTATCGGACTGGACTGAACACATTACCATACAGCGCAGGAGCAATAAAAAAAGTTTTTTATGGGTGATACATGGGGAGTCAGGGTGTTTCAGAAGTAGTTGTGGAATGCATAGCTGACACTCAATTTATTTTTTTAGCTAGTAAGCCAAAATAGTGGTGACAGGTTCCCTTTAATTGATCTGTTATGTAATGAAGGCACAGCACCTGAATTATAGTACTTTTTTTAACCTTCATACACTGCAATTGAAAACCAGGAGGGTAGTTTAATACCCTGTGTCCTAATTTTAATAGTAAAGAAGAGTCATAAAACTTTGGCAGGAAAGCCATTTTTTTAACATTTATCACAAATATCCAGAATACAAAGATTTAGAAAAAAACTACTTCTGAATGTGTACATGCTGTTTAGAAAAAAAAATAGTTGTTGCAGTAGTCCAAAATTTGTCCTGTGCACACCATCCAAATACTGCTGTTGGCTACCACAAGTTACTATCTATTTTGGAAGCAAGGAGGAGAAATCCAGCTTCAATGACATAACAATCTTCTTTATTGGTACATATTACAATTCCAAGTAACATCCATATTGGCTTAGAGCAATAGAAAACAGTGACCATTATCTGGCATGTCAAGCACCTTTACTCATAGTAACTATCCATTTTCATCTAACAAGATAGGTTTAATAATGTTAAAGTGGGCTCAACTGTGTCTGCATTAAGAAGCTCAAAAGAGGCACAATACAGTCCTAGGAGACCTCAGAGTATTGCATACATACCATATTTTCACCGCAAATCTATTTCTTGTGGAAAATTAGGCAAATTACACACAATTCAGTCATCTCTAACTCTAACCAAATCAAATTTGTGCACAAATCGCTGAGAAAAGTTATGTCGCCATTTTACACACTGCAGAAGATTTCATCAGCCAG
>VIAB01002926.1:151608-168180 GCA_009801035.1 Oophaga pumilio | reverse complement strand
TGCCTAATAATTCTGCACACAGTGTATATATATTTGTAAAGTACCTAATGCTGCTATGCATATAATGTGATTTCACTAATTACTGTTTCATGTATATTGTATATAGGGAAAGTGCAGTTATAAAGTTAGGCCACTAGAGGTGGTACATTAGCATTTATAGGAATAGGAACTTAGTATAGGATAAGTAATATTTAACATAGGAGGGCTCTGCTGTGGGTAAGACAGAATGACTTCCTGTATGTAGTGAGAAGGGCCAGGGAGCCCAGACAGCTCGGGTGGGCTCTAGAGCCCAGGCTACTCAGCAGACCACGTGACGTTACAAGGTTATAGCCCAGTCATACAGGGCTTATGGTGGCCAGAAGCTACAGAAAAGCTACAGGGGAAGCTACCGCAGAAGTTGCAACAGAATAGAAAGGCAGGTCGCTCCAAGATGAGGCGGTTTACTACGTGTGCAGATGCCCTTATGTCTGGGGCGAAACGGACAGGGGAACTCCTGAGAGTAGTTAAGCTGGACAGGGAGGACGCTGCGGTACCAAGCGAGACGGTACGATCCGGGAGCATACCCAGAACATGAGGAGGAGCACAGGGGAAGTGAAGGATGTGAACTGTGTGGAATCCTATGTCAATGCTATAACTGATCTGGATGTGCTGCAAATGGATTCAAGTAAATCTGTTAGTTTAAAGTTGGGACTGGACTCTGTCTCTATTTGTGCGCAATCAATGGGAGTGAGCTGTCAGCAAGTCAGAGTGGACCCTGAAGGGGCGGAAAGCAGAGAGACAGGTATGCTGATTGAAGGCCATTGTATTCATGTGATGGGAGACCAGGGCGCGTATAAGCACTTACTCTCAGCCACGACTACGGCCCTGGCGCTCCCTCACATTGTCACATAGTTGGCACTGTTTTCGATACATTTTTGACCATTGGTTGTTATATTTTAGCATATATGTTCAGTAGAGGGAAATGTTATAAAATAATTTATGGTAAATACCCACAGAAGAATACTTAGGATATTTATATTCTTGTAAAAAGAAAGCTGCTCTGTAGACGATGATCTTTGCAGTAAGGTAGGGGAGGATTGTTCTTGAAATGTGAACAAGAGTTTTGGAAGACAGATTTGTGCGCAGAGCAGTTGTCACTTCCCTTCCCCCACTACTCCGGAGAGCTAGCCTAATCTTTGTAGGACATATCTAAAAGTACCGTATCTGCTTAATTTTCATTGTATAAATGATATTAATACCGAGTGTAACCAGAGCTGGCATTTTTGGAGGGACCTATTACTAGGAATCACCGTCCCTGCTGCCTACAAGTCTGGATTTCAGATACAGTGGCCTCCATTGTTCTCCCCAGGTACAGCCCCTGATGTCAGTCCTTTGATAACATATTCCTCCTTCCACAGTGCGATAACAATATCCCAATACTCCCAGGAATCCTCTTCTGAAAAGCAGTGCCAGTTGTTCTCCTAACTTTTCGTGCTTAGTCACTCCTTCTCTTCCTCTCGTTGTCTTCTGTGTTTTTTTCCTCTCCGTCTCTTTCTCTCTCTCTCTTTTGGATCTGAGTCAGTGCATTTACCACAAAGAGATTTGCATGGAGCCAAACCGTACAGAAAAGCCATTTTCTCACACTGAGACTGGATATTGCTTTCCTGAAGCATCCGAGCTCTTCCTTTTCCTCGGAGATGAATACGTCTCCCCTTGCTCCACCGTCTCTTCTTGAGACTCCTGTCTTAATAAGCGATGACTGCCGTGACTGCTTGCATCCAGCGATGCTATTCACCGCCAGCACCTCTGCTCTCCTCCTGTGGCTCGAGAAGAACTGATTAGCACTTTGCATAATTAACCTGATTAGCACTGTGCATAATCAAACTGATTAGCACTCTGCATAATTAAAAAGAAATAATAACAACAACAATAAGCAGCACTAGGTAATATCAAAAGCCGCTAGTTCCAAAATCCCTTTTGGCCTCTGCCAGGGCTAGTTTAACATAAGGCACATTATTCCTTTCATGGAGGAGGAAAAATAAAAGTCCTAAATGATTGGAGCAGCGGAAGAAGAAGAAGAAGGATCCCGGCTCCTCCATATACAACCACAACATAAAGCAGAGGCTGTAGACAGATGCAGGGACGAGCCTAATAAATGACCCAGACTCCCCCGAGTGCAATCCCAGCGCTAGATTCCCTTATGTATAATAAATGCACCGTGACCGGCCAGACTCTACGCTATGTATAATGCATGGTCGAGGCGGGAAGACCAAGGGTGTAAACGGCACCTATAAGTATGAAAGTCTCTTGTGTAGCGCATATAATCTGCAACACAGCATAGAACAAGCTACGAAAAATCAATTGTGGAACGATTTGTAACAATTGTTCATCCAGTTTGTACCAAAAATGTATATATCAAAAATGTATATATCTGGAGGGGGCGGGGCATGGCACAGGGAGTCCCGCCTTGTCGTACCAAGCTCCGCCCAGGAAACAATACAATGTATCAGTTCTGCAAGGTCTGTTCTTTTAGTAACAAAATGTAATGGATATTTGATACTTTACTATAATAAAAACACGAACGGTGAAATGCCGAGCGCAGAATAATACCGCTCTCTTCTTCTACGGGCTACACAATACTCACTCTGCATTGTGTGTAGGATAATAGTCCTGGAGGCAACACATATGATAACTGATCTAACGACGCCGATTCCGAGAACACAATCAGCCGATACTGCTTCATGGCAACGCTACGGGGGCGCAATTCTGAGCATGGGAACAGAAAGGGAATCAAGACGGCTGTAGAAAATTCACTGAAGTCATGAGCATGACAAGACCCAGACACAACACGACGTCCTGGATGAGGGTATGTCAATGTAAGGGGTTACAGAGACTGACTTATACCCTAAACACGCCCCGGTTAAAAGTTGGTTAAATGTCGAATGTATTACTATATATGTCTAATTTACTTTGTATCTATTATTATTATGTACCTGAATGCTGCTATTTGTATATAGGGAAATCATAGTGATAGGTTTGACCACTAGAGGGGGCACATTAGGACCAAATAGTAATAAGATAGGAACTAGTTAAAACCTAGGAGAGGCCAACTGTGGGTAAGGCAGAGAATTTCCTTCATTTTAGTCAGTAGGGCCTGAGAGCCGGACAGGGCAGTTGGCCACGCAACGTTAAGTGAGAGGCCCAGTCATCCAGGGCCTGTGGATCTAAGGTCACAGCAGAACGGAATGCAGGGCAGCTCCAAGATGCGGCAGCCAACTACGTGGGCTAATGCCCTCTTGTCTGGGGCGAAACGGACAGGAGAATGACTGAAGTTAGTTGGGCAGGCCAGAAGGAACGCTGCAATACCAGATGGGCTGGTGTGACCCTGGAACATTCCAGAAGAAGGGAAAGCACAGGGAAAGGAAAGAATGTACTCTGTAGTGATCCCTATGTTGTGACTGTGACTGAGCTGGACGTACCGAGATTGGAACCAAGTAAAATCGTATGTTTAAAGTTGGAACTGGACTCAGTCTTTCTTTGTCTGAAGCCGCCCGAAGGAAATCCTCAGCAAATCAGAGAGGACCCTGATGGAATAGAAAGCGGGAAGAAAGGTACGCTACAAAGGGGATATTGTGTATATGTAACAGAGGACCAGGGCGCGCTTAAACAGACATCATTGTGGGCCACGACTATGGCCCTGGACTCTCTTACATCAATTTCAGCAACCATTTTATTTTAATAAAAAGATAAAAATACCTTTTTGTCTCTTCAGCTCCTACGCAGATCCATGCATCTCCATGGTTACAGACTACAAACAAATCCTTTGTGTAGTCTGATCCAGGTGATCTAGGAGAAGAGGACGGAGTAGGGTAACCACTGACTACAAGATCAGACCATAAGCAAGGTTCTCTGTATGTTGTAACCTCGACACATAAGCCTGCATGAGAGCTGTATACACAAAAGTTCATCAACTTTGTATCTTTAAAATATTCCAAAAGTGAACGTAGCCTGGAAACCCCCCCTATTATCTTGATAAGTAGAATGAAAATGTAAAACTATTTTTTGCTACTTCTGTTTGTTTGTCGTGAGGATACATTTTTTTTATCCTGTTAAAAAGATTTTTTCCTGGATATAGCTAAAAGTTCCATTTTTTATTTAGTGGTGGTTCAAAATTACAATCTTATTGTGCCATTGTGGTCTCAATCTCCAGTTCTGACCTTCATTTATAGTGATTTTGCGACGTCCTGAACATTAATGTCCTCGACCTTCTGCTCTGACATGTGGGAGGTCATACGATATGTGACATTACATAGGTGGATCTCTGTTTCATCTGCGCATGCGCCAGAAAAAAGCAAAGGAAAAATTGCTTCTTCGGTGATGTTCCCAGAAAGAAGTAAACAATAGCAATTACAGTCAGAGGACTGGAAACAGCCAAGGCCAGAGGTGCTGAATATTAGCAAACGAGTGCAGAAAGATTTAAAAAAAGGACTTCTTCCAATAGGTGACACTAGAGTTCGAGTCTTCTTCCTCTCATAAAAGGAAATTTGCATATTTAGGAGCAATATATGGCCTACAAGTCTCCTTACACTGACGTATCAGGCATGTCACTCTTCACAAGGAAACATGTTACCCCTTAGACCCCCATAAAGGACTATGCAAATTTGTAAAAAAAAACAAAATAAAGATTATAAGGCAATGGAGAAGGATTTTAAAGATCAGGAACACCTTTTGGGGTGGGCTAGATATTTTTCAGATGGAACGCCCCTTTAATGATGATCTGGAGGATATTTTAAGTGTTCGCATCTTGAGGGGCCATTTCGATTGCTAATGAGATATCAAGAGAGGCTAATGAGTCAGGGAACAAAAACAAGGTTCTATGAGATCCACGGCCACTCGTGGATGGACGAGACCTTCTTTACGCAGATCGCGCATTTATTGCTCTGTGCTATAACGATGACCTAACTCCCTCTTGACCAAAACACCAGTGTTTGTCTCATTTCTTAATTTGAGCTATGTTCTGCTGGGATCTGAAGGCTTCTCAGATTTGGGCAATGTTTCCATCCATCTTCCTGTTCCTTGTTCTCTTTTCTTTTCAATTCCGACAATCTGAGTCTTCTCATAACACATCCATGACAACAACGCTCTTCAGTCTGGTCATTTGTGCTTCGAGTGTAAGGTTCGTCTTGATCAACGGTCAAGGATCCGCTCACTTTCTATTCATGGTCTACTTAAAAAGTCTTTGTGGACGTTCCCTGTGCACATTTGTATAGACAAATCTCGAATGTGTGCAGCTGTGGAACTAAAAACAAAATCTTCCGCAAAGACTCTCGAATCTAAATTCAGGTTTCTAAAGTAAAACTTAACCATGTTCAACCCACTTGAGTCAACCTACTGCAGAGTATGTGCACTTCACGAAAATCTACCAGCCAAATTAAATACTAGAAGCAGGTTTTGCATATTATTAATCAATAATGGAAATAAAAATCCTTTGCAAAGTGAAATAAGACATGCGGTGGTAGGAATGGCGCCACTGGTAGGAGGGAGGTCACGCTAGATGCTGGTGCTCATCCAGCGACTATTGCTGTGTGACAGGTCACATACAACATGTGGAGATCCAGTAGGTGCACAATGCTCCTTGGGAAATATATGCAGATGAGCAGCAGTCGAAAACTGTTTCTCTAGTGCCACCTATAGGTAGCGACATAGTAACTCCCAATAAAGAAGCCTGGAAGTAAGGCTAGCAAAAGTTTTAGAGTAAGAGGGTACGAGTTGTCCAATCTGGACCACCAGTGACCTAGACAAAGCGCTCATTCAGTAATGGGCTAGGCGTATAAAAAAGAATATTAGTAGACTGGATTTACGAGCTAGAAGCTGCCTAGAATGCAAATGGCTTAGTTCACGTATTGTGGAAAGTGTTCTGGTCTTGAAAAACAGATTCCAAAGGTTCTTTCAAAGTTTTTGTTGCTCAGCTTTGGAAAGCTACAAACGTACTCGATGCAGTGGTCAATCAGAGCCAACGGGGCCAAAATGTCAGTGTTTTCGGGGTATGAAAGGCGGCATGATGGGGATCTCAGCTCAGGAATGTAAGAGAATTGCTCAGTCTTATATGGACACAAGCTTTCCTATAATTTGTACTTCGTAAATGCTTCTGTCACAAGAGGGAAAACTCAAACAGGTACATCATGCACCATAAGTGACAAGATGGCCCTGACTTAGTGGCCCCATCAGAGCCCTGCAAGCCTCCTCCTGTCTGCCGGCATCTCTCCCCATTAGTCGGTCCAGCGTGATGTCATTTTTCGCACCTACAAATCAGAAATGCCAGCGATGCCGACGCACAAGAGCAGGTCAGCAGGGAGTCCACCTGGTGGCCACGACTACTGACCAGGCTCCTGGACTATGGTCCTGTGAATAGTCTGCTGGTCTCTACCTCTCACAGACGCAGGTGTTTCCTTCTTTACCTTTCCTTTTTGCTGCTGAGATTCCAAGATAAATGTTGAGATGACAAACTTGGTTATTTTTCTTCGTCATGTCACTGCACCGTCTAGCAGTATCCTGAGTCAAGAGAAGGACACATCTGTGCAGAATTGTCAGGAGCCCCAATTATGGGTGTATAAACGAGACCCATGATTTTCAGACGAGACCCCACCGGTGACAGAACCTGGGGGCCACTAAGTACCTACACAGTGACGCTCCTCACGTCAGAACTCAGAAAGGAGCGTAGGACAAAGAATTTCCAAAGAATATCCAAAAGGAGGAAGAAGCAAAAAACACTGGATGTCCCCAATCAGGGGGAAACGGGGCAAATCTCTATATATAGGAAACGGGGCAAATCTCTATATATAGGAAACGGGGCAAATCTCTATTTCTATATAGGAAACGGGGAAAATCTCTATATATAGGAAATGGGGGCAAATCTCTATTTCTATATAGGAAATGGGTCGAATCTCTATTTCTATATAGAAAATGGGACAAACCTCAATTTCTATATAGGAAACGGGGGCAAATCTTTGTCTCTTTACGGGAAGTGGGTGCAGATGTTAGCATCTGTTTACAGAAACTGACCAGCGGCTCTAAACAACCACTAATCAACTACTTGTTTGCTGATTAGCGGTCCTCTTAATAGCCTGTTCACACAGTCTGCTCTTCACATGCACACTGAATGGTCAGTAATAGGTTGTTCAGTTCACACAGGCTGCCACTGTTCTCGGCAGCACTGTTTACACAGGATGATGTGCTGTTGAGAATAATGATTTCTTCTGCAGCACAAAATATAATTTCACCCGACGAATGAGCGTTCCTGGGTTAATCTTGCAGTGCAATTGGACCTTAAAGCCCCCCGTACACATTAGACGTTGGCTAAACTAATTTATTTGCGGGCACTGTACATATGATTGTCAGGGGTTTAAAGATCCCACTTGCTCTACGCCGAACTGCCGATCCTTTTGTTCTTGCTGAGATAAGTCACCGCCCGCAACATCTCTCTCATAGAGTGAAAGTTCCTGTGTATGGGGGAGAAGATTGACTGTACCACTGTTCAGCCAACAGTCATCTAATGTGTATGGGGGGCTTCAATCTCTCTATTTCTGCTCTTCTGTTCGTCAACAGAGAGGTGGGCTATTAGTTCGGCACAGGCAAGGTATTGGATAAAGGAAGGTGCGATACATTATTTGAAAAGGGGGAAAGGAAGTACCAGCACCTATTGTGCTGGCACAATGCTGATGAACAGGAACTATCCACTCGAAAGGAGTATAAAATGTGAGAACCAGGACCGTTCCTGTACATATTGAACTGGTATATTCAACCATGAATTACTTTGTTTTTGTGTAAAAAAAAAATAGGTATACATTATTTCAGGTGATGAGGGTTGTGAAAACTTTGCTAACGGTTTTTGGGTCGCACATCTGTGACGCCGTATCGCACAGAGACATTTATTCTGAATTGTCATGAGGCATTACTTTATTTGACGTTACATTAGGATGTTACATTGAGCCTCTCTTTTTTTTATTTTGCTGTTTTTTTAGCTCTAGGAAAAAGCCACCTGCTTATTCTTCTATACTAAATATTTCTTCCATCTAATGATTCCCTTTATTAGACGGCATCTCATTTGCATACATTTACATACAATTTAACTGCTAGTATTTGAGAACAAAGGCGAAGCAAAGGACAATGCTGGCAGTAGATAGGTAGCAGGCAGATAACTGGCTGCCTCTTTGTCTCACAAATATCAGATTTTTTTTTTTTCCCTTTTTCTTCCCTCCGCCCGCACATCACTTAAGGAGCAAGACAGATGACTTCATCACATTGTGGAAAAACGATCTATCTCCCGAGTTTGTGTCATTTCAATCAGAATAGCCGGAGCTGTGTATCCTGATATGTTACCAGCCCATTAGAGATCACGGCTATTAAGTATCAAAATCCTGCAGCAGAACTCCCGGCGAAATCCTGCTCTCCGGCCTGCCCCGGCTATGGAGCCGGCACTGCCGGGAGGGGACATGGCAGACTAGGAAGGCGGCAGAGAGAGGCTGTATTCACACTACGCACAAAAGGGAGGGACATTAACATAACACGAGGAAACGACAGGGGTCAGCCGCAGAGACGGTGATTATACTGCCCAATTATTGTATCGCCTTGTAATCTTATTTATTCAACCCGTAGGCGACGGGCAATCATCAAATCAGTTCATATTAAATTAACATGTACGGGTTCCATTATGAATGGTGAAGGGCGGCATTTACCGTCTTATCAGACTTTCTCGGGGTTTAGGGAAATTAAAAAATATATATATATACATACTTCTATATAACAGAGTAGTGGCCTTAAAAAGAACCTTTCACTACGGAGGACCTTCGTACATCCTCCAATCTGCGCTGCTCCACAGATTCCGGAACAGTTTTTCTTTTTCTTCTGTGCCCCTCCGTTCCAAAGTTATGACCACTGTTAAATAACGGTGCACATCTTCCCTTCAGCCGACTTTTCTGTGGGTGTTTCCTTTTCCTCCTTTGATGCTGGCCAATCAAAACACAGCCACACCCACAGAGACGTTTTGTGGTTGAAGGGAAAATTTGCAGCATTAATTTCGGAGGGCGTAACTTTGGAATGGAGGAGCACAGATAAAAAAAACAAAAACTGTTCATGAATCAGTGAAGAAGCAGCAGCATTTGGAAGAGGAACTCGGTTAAAATTAAAAAAAATAATTTAAAGGTCCCCTTTAAGAGCCATTAAAAGCATTATTGTTTTACTTGAATGCATGCATTTTTAGCAATAGTTTTGCATTAAAATTTTGGCTTCTACAGCTTCTACGCATCACTGTACATAGCAGACTGGACACTGAATTACCAGTGATTCTGTGCGCTCCTCTGAAGGCAAGGTGGGTTCATTAGGTCATAATCAGTTCTAAAAAAAAGAGAAAAGGACAAAACACCCTTCTTATCACAGGAGCTCGCTGATGGATTCACCGGTAATTCAGCATTCTGCAGTTTTTATGTACTGTAATACATAGAGGCTGTAGAATACAAATGGTGCAGATTTTTTTTTTAATGCACTTACTGCTTTTTTGTTTGTTGTTTTGAGTCTTTAGGCTACTTCTACTTTGAATAACTTAATAGGAAATTGGCCCCAGAGTGTAAGAATAACATAACATCAGTGAGGTCATGCGCTGTCCATTGTCTGCAGCGGTACGTGACGCAATTACTGTAGGAGCGGCTAGAACCATCGGTGCAGTTGATCTATTGAGGAGGAGGGTTGAAAATTGTGGTTTTGATCTGAAGGGGATGCCTTTTAATGACTTGTTTTTATATCACTGATCATCCAAAGACAAAATCAGAATTCTTGCAGTTTTCACACTGGCCACTAGTCTCATTTTAGGCGCATACTCCCTGTCCTTTCAGGAACCATTTTCAGTAGTTATACCTAATCATCAGAGACAAGATTACAATGACTGATAACACCAATATACGGAAATCGTAACACAGTATCCAACAATTAGAATAGGAGATGTCACAGCTCACCTGCTCCCCCTCCTTTCACAGTGACCTTCGACGACGCTTATAAGAAGCTTTAATAAAAAAAATATAGCGTCTGAGTCTAAAAAAAAGCCTAAAAAAAGCCTCAGGGGCGGGTGTAAAAAATGCAAAATTTGTATTTTTAATACAGACTGTGATATGGGAAAATAAACACTGCGGAAAAAAATACACGGAACACAAAAACCAACACAATGGGTCGTATTCTGACAACAGCTTCCATATAAATATACTACATGACAATTACATGAGTTCTGTGTCCACATTGTAAAGAAATCAGCTCTTCCTTCCCCTCTCCCAGCAGGAAAGTCTCAGCACAGTGGGGACTATACACACAATTGTGTGGAGCATTGGACAAAAACTCCTATAAAAGGACGAAAAGTTTCGTTTTTCACTGACAGAGTTGGCTTTCACCCATCTATAAAAATGCCTAATCGTGGGGGCAACCACTGATTGTCCTACAGTCTAGACGCAGAGGTCTCAAACTGCATTCCTCAAGGGCTGCAAACAGGTCATGTTTTCAGGATTTCCTTGTATTGCACAGGGAATAATTTAATCACCTGCACAGATAATGATTCGAGCACCTAGAGCAATGTTAAGGAAATCTTGAAAACACGCACGGTTTGCGGCCCTCGAGGAATGAAGTTTGAGACCCCTGGTCTATAGCCATATAGTCCTGGAGGTGCACAGGTCAAATCTCCGTAATGTCTCATTGCCCCATCAAGGATGTCTGCACAAAAATGTAAAAAATCCACTTTACATGACCAGTAAGAGCTCCGCTACATTTCCTGTCTGCTGCGTGGAGCTTTTACATGGAAGATGGAACTTGTTGCTGGCAATATTTTCATAATATTCAGCGGGAGGTACGTTATCGCACGTGTAATGCTCTTTACCGGGTATTAGAGGTTCACTGAATACTTTTCCATGTGTGCCAATTGAATCAATGAGACCGTGAGAGACCTCGCTCAGCAGGAGCCGGGGAGAAAAAAAATACATTTTTTTTTCTAAAGAGATAGCTGGAGTCCTGCGATTACCGTGCTGTGAAGAGCGTGCGCTGCGAGAAGCGGCAGCTTGTCCCTTATTACATGTAAAGACGTTTTAGGGCAAGAACCCCGGCGTAGTGGTCACTGCTTCTAATGCAGGGGATTGGGGCGGACGCGGTAATGGCTTCTCTTAAAGGCATTTCTGCTCCTCGCTTTCATCAAAGAATGATAAACAAAGGAGCTAAAAATGAGAAGATTGCTGGGATCAGAGAGCGGAGAAAAGAAAGCAAGGAGACTGCAAGCAGTGGGCAAGATGACAAGCAAGACACGGGCAATTAAAGAAAGCAAAACTGTAAGGGGTCTTTATTAACGGGGGATATGGATTTATACTGGGGTGCTGTATGCTGTAGGACAAGGGTGTGGAACCTTTTTTCTGCCAAAGTTTTTTTTGATATTTACACCATCCCTCGGGGGCGGTACGAATCAAGCGCTAACTCCTCCCACAAGGTACGTTCTGGCGGTGGCACTGGTGTCACAATGTCATCTTTCACTACATGAGCCTCAGCATTCAGTACATAACGCTGAGTGCGCATGCTCACAGAGCAAGAAGAAATAAAAGGGCTGTCAGCCGTCATACACAGATGTCGGCCCAAGAACGGCGGTCCCTGGGAATCTGCCGGAGAGGTTATCAAGGGCCGTGAATGGCCCACGGGCCTGAGGTTCCTCACCTCTGCGGTAGGGCGAGACGGAGCCTTAAAAATATATTCCAGGACATTCATAGACAGCAGCTGCACATGAAGCATGGGTGTGTGTTTAATTCAGTATTTTCTGCAGACTTTCAGGAGTCCAAGCGCCGTGCCAAAGAAAGACCACGATGGTAAACGGAAAGCAATAGTATTATAGTGTTCTTCCTTCAGGGAATGGAAATGAAACAATCCCTACTGCAATCACCAGTTAAAAGGTTAATTTCAAACATTAAAAGTTATCACCTATCCAAAAGGATCCCAAGAACCAGGCTCTGGAATGCTGCGGCAGAATAGCACAGTGGCAGCGCATGCGCAGGACTGCTGGGGATAGCCGTGCATGCACAGAGAATTACTTCATATCAGAATTTCTGCGCTATGTTCTAAGGACACATGGGAGTTCCCACAGTTGGAAACCCCATCACCATCAGTCCACAAGATATCACCTATCCAAAAGAATCCCAAGAAGTGGGCTCTGGAATCCTGCAGCATAATAGCACAGTGGCAGCGCATGTGCGGGACTGTCGAAGATAGCTGTGCACACAGAATGCGTTTTCAGATGAATAATTCAGAGCTATGTTCTAAGGATACACAGAAGTTCCCACAGTTGGACCCCCCCCATCACCACCAATCCACAAGTTATCACCTATCCAAAGGATCCCAAGAAACGGGCTCTGGAATGCTGCGGCAGAACAGCACAGTACCAGCGCATGCACAGGACACCTAGGGATAGCCGTGCATGCACAGAGAATGACTTCACATGATTATTTCAGATCTATGATCCAAAGGTACAAGGGAGTCCCCAACAGTTGGACCCTCAACCACCACCAATCCACAAGTGGTCACCTATCCAAAGGATTCCAAGAACTGGGCTCTAGAATGTATGGTGGAATGGCGCGTCGGCAGCACATGCATAGAACTGCTGGACATAGCCAAGAGCCGTGGAACAGAGAATGAGTTCAGTTGGGCATTTCAGACCTATGTTCTCAGGATTGATGGAAGACCCTGCAGTTGGACTCCTTCCCCCCTGTAAACCACAAGTTATCACCTATTCAAAAGATCTCTAGATCGTGGCTCTGAAACGTCAGACTGGCGCAGTTGCAGCAGGTGCACGCCTCTGTTCTATTCTCTGTCCTTGAGAGTGAGTAGAATATTCTGTATTTTCTGCATATGTTGCAGTAAGGCTCTCATTCCATAGTATAATATATGACAGAAATAATAACAAGCCGCTCAGTATGGTGACACATGCGTTGGGGTGCACTCTGCTGATCACGCGCCCTACTCCCGACCTGCGTGTGTGTCGCGCCAGAATTTGGGTCAGTTTAGCAGCACCAGAAAGGAGTCAGAGAAGTTTTTCTTATATTAAACCCTTATTATACGGAGCACAAGTGCAGGCAGCCAGCCAGCTAATCAATTTTTTAGAAGTACATATATAAAAATTTAAAGCAGGCTAGACAGACAGCGGGTGGAAAACAAGTCAGTATCACTGAGGACACTGGTTAGGCAAAGAAATGTTACTCAAAGTGGGTCACCAGCAAAAAAAAAATGAAGCTGAAGGCTCGGGACTGTCGACAAGACAAGTTTCCAAGGTAAAGAAAGTCACGTAACGCTCCTCTGTATGTTCTCAGGGACAAACCTGGAATCTGATGACGGGGCCCTCTGGAGCTAACCTGAACCTACGTTTATCGTCTATGGTGGGTCCGGCAATGATAATTTGGAGATTAGGAGAGGAAAGCAAAAAAAGTTTTGTGGCATGGGGTTGATGGTTGGAGGTGGTCCACAACGATCGGGGTCAGAGTTAGTTTTCTGATCCAGAGAACTGGTCTGCTTGTCACACACGGAGTCAGAATTGGGGGGAATCCGCGTTGCTTCATGTGGATTTTACCTTCGTATGGTTCAGTAGGTGGAACTCGAAAGGACTTGTGTCTTCTGACAACTGTAACTAGACCTCTGAGACAAGCAATGGGGAGCAATGGAGATGAGAAAGCATTATTTTTTCAGGAGATGAACAAAAGTTTAATATGTCTCAGTGAAGGAAAAACCCTTTAATTTTTTTTTTATTTTTACATCCTCAGCCCTCAGCTGCTGTAAGAAGTTCACCTAAACTTTGTGTGTCACCTAGGTTCAATGAAGTTCATAGATTTATATGCAGAAGGCGTCCCATAACAAAATCCATTTCTCCTGGTGTCGCTCAGCAGGGTCGGGGCGGGCACTTCCTCCACGTAAGCCTGAGATATGGAGAGTGTAGCTGGTGACGGGTGACATGACTGTCCACCTTCTACCACCCACAGGGAAAGATGGCAGCTGCTATCCAGAATGGAGAGCCTGGTCCATACATTAATTATCAGACGCGATCACTCCACACGTAAATCCATAAAAAGTGCTTTACTAATGGAGCAGGAAACTTTCCCAGATTGACCAGAACGCCTATACCACCGTGCCCGCGTGCCGTCAGGAGCAGAAATCATCTCCTTCATCCCAGGTATCCACAAAATTCCAAAAAACATAAAAAGATCTAATCTCCCGAATAGTCACCATTAATCCCACGAGGACCAAGACAACTATGACCCTGAAGACGAATGTATTCTCCGCGTGTTTCCTATCTGCAATCAATCACGGTACGGCGTGGGTTTTGTTGCAGGAACGGTCGTACATCAGAACGCTGCAGCATTTTTATTCCAATTGTCAATATTTACTGTATTTATTCACAAATGTAAAAAAAACAAACAAACAGCTGCATCACCCACTGCTCATCATAAATAATGCTATATATTAGCTGCATAGGTGGTGAAGGAGAAAAATAGCATGGGTAAACGTGCACGTAATAAAGTGGATTTATTGTCAAAAATGGTTTTTGCAGTTTTTTAAACTGATTTTATTCACAATTTTTTATTATTTTTTTAAATGCCATTTTAGTTGTAATTTTGTAACTATAATGATGATCTGGCATGTGCGTTATCTATCTGCAAAACATTGGTCTGTTTAATAATAGTACAACGTCAGACAATAGTCCTCATGGGTTGTCAACAGGTTAAAGGAGGTTTTCAACATCATAAATGGTTGACACTGGAAAGTGCTTGTTCAAACAAGCATGGTGACTCAGTGTTTAGCATGGTGGCTCAGTCGTTAGCATTGTGGCTCAGTGGTTAGCACGGTGGCTCAGTGGTTACAATAGTGCTTCAGAGGTTAGCACAATGGCTCAGTGGTTAGCACAGTGGCTCTGTGGTTAGCATGGTGATTTAATGCTTAGCACGGTGGCTCAGTGGTTAGCATGGTGATTCAGTGGTTAGCATGGTGGCTCGGTGGTTAGCATGGTGACTCAGTGGTTAGCACAATAGCTCAGTGGTTAGCATGGTGGCTCAGTGGTTAGCAAAGTGGCTTTGTGGTTAGCAAGGTGATTTAGTGGTTAGCACGGTGGCTCAGTGGTTAGAATGGTGATTCAATGGCTAGCATGGTGACTCAGTGGTTAGCAAAGTGGCTCTGTGGTTAGCAAGGTAATTTAGTGGTTAGCACGGTGGCTCAGTGGTTTGAATGGTGATTCAGTGGTTAGCATGGTGGCTCAGTGGTTAGCATGGAGACTGCATGGAGGCTCAGTGATTAGCACAGTGGCTCTGTGGTTAGCATGGTGACTCAGTGGTTAGCACAATGGCTCAGTGGTTAGCATGGTCGCTCAGTGGTTAGTACAGTGGCTCTGTGGTTAGAATGGTGATTCAGTGATTAGCACAGTGGGTGAGTGGTTAGCATGGTGACTCAGTGGTTAGCACAATGGCTCAGTGGTTAGCACTGCTCTCCCTGTACTCTGGCTGTTTCCTCCCAAACTCTAAAGACTAATAGAGAACTTATGTGAGCCACAGTGGGGACAGCGATGCCAACGTATGTAAAGCTGCGGAATATGATGGCGCAGTATAAGCATAATGGCAAAACACTTCTTAAACATCCTCATCCGTTACTAAGGACGGAGATATTTTTCATTCTATAGTTTAATGTTCCTGAAGCAGCTGCACCCCTAAACACTTAGGTCAAAAATGTAAACAAAAACTAATGATTTGCTGTTACTCTTGGTCTCGGAGAAATGCGGACTGAGAAAGTGATTTTAGAGTTAGAGTTCAATCACACAGAATAAAAAATAGTGGCTAATGCAAACAGCGCACAGAATATAATACCGCAGGCTCGTCGCGCTCCTCGCTCAGACGACATACACATAATAAAAGGTTAGCAAAGTGAGAATAATATAAAAACAGGATAACAAGTAAATAAACAGGTTCTTGGTGAGAAGCTTTTTAATGATGGCTCCACGAAAGGAAAATATGAAATGTGCAGATCGATTATTGCTTTATCACAAGTTCTCGGGAAATTTCAGATCTAATATAACACG
Organism: Oophaga pumilio; assembly: GCA_009801035.1. Lineage (NCBI taxonomy): Eukaryota > Metazoa > Chordata > Amphibia > Anura > Dendrobatidae > Oophaga > Oophaga pumilio. The sequence continues at coordinate 152,081 of VIAB01002926.1, read as the reverse complement.
TATAGGAAAAGACGGAAGACGTCAGATAATGTACAGTGATTGCACACCGCAGACGACATTCATTTACCGGGGGATTTCCAGTCCATGAATAGATACGGCCGTCCCTTGTAGCCAAACATTTAATTTCCTGACTCCTATCTCCAGCAGCCTGTTTATAGGAAGGGAAGGTATAAAATATGCGGCTATAGAAGGTTCTCATGGAGGATGAGAATTAGCATTTTACGGTCTAGTTCTTCTTTATTTACTGTTGATGGGAATGTAAAAGAAGAGTCAGATCAGGTCACTCTGGAGGAAGCCTGCTCCATCCCAGCAACGTCTCACCTGTGCAGCAACTCCACGATAACATCACATCTACATAACATCCACTAGGAATCGAGAGAAGATAAATGTGCGGATAACTTATATATGAACAGTATGTATCATTATACAAAAGAACGGGAGCTAAACATCCAACATAGCATTACTGCAATCAT